>WTSP01022592.1:36858-118152 GCA_025331215.1 Actenoides lindsayi
TCATCACGTCTAGGACAGCAAGCGAGCTGCTCTACCACTCTGACCTAACTTGAGAACTTACTAGGATGGTAAGAGCAAACCACTACATGGTACTGGAACTTGGGAGACCTGAATCTATGCCCATGTGATCACTTACCTGCTTCCCTTTACCACTCCTTAGTATGTTTTTTCCCCTTTGTACATAAGAATAGTTCCAGTAATTCCTTTCTCTTACTTTCCCATGAACATGAGCATGCCATTTGCTTCTTGTTGACTGAGGTTTATTTCCTAGCACGACCGTGTGCTGGCTTGTTTCTTCTTGTCAGGAGGAGCACTGGTTGTTGCTGGGCATCTGGTAACCATCCCCTGTCCCTCACCTACTGCTGGGCATTTATTTCCCTTGCTTTTTCTCTTCACATTTATAAAACTTGAGGAGCTGAGACTCTCTGCAGACCAGAGAGTTTGATGAATAGTGGGGAATGCTGTAAGGACCAACTTCCTACCACCAGTTTGTCCCTGCATAGGCATTCATGAAAACCCAGTGGTCAGCCCTGCTCAGCACAAGCCAGTCAGGATTGCCACACAGACTGCAGCCACTGCCAGCAGGTTGGCATCCTGTGTGAACAAGCAGTGAATCAGCAGGCTCTACACGAGCATTTATGCTCCTGTCCACCTTTCGAAGGTTTCAGTAGTGCACCTTGCAGCTGTTTGCACTTTTGCTTTTTGCTTGTAAAAGCATATTTTGGAGCTCAGCTGCTTAGAACTCCCAGATGGGCTTTTTAAATACAAAAGGAAAAGGCTGAAAGCAGCTACTGTGAGTACTGAGCACAAATGACAACCGCAGATATAAAATGCACTTATTGTTGAGAAGAAGAAAGAAAACAAATATGATGGGACTTGTAGGAGAAACTTGAGGACCACCAATGCAAGCACCAGAGACAAATTAAAACGTGTGCACTGTGTGTGATTTCCTGAAGCTCTGTCTTTTAAGCCATCATTATTCCTGGCCTCTCTCCTTACCTGCCTTCATCCCTGCAGCTCTGACTCTCCCACATCTATTCAACAGGAAAGGAAACTGGTTCCAAAATAAAGAACTGGGTAATGAACTAATAAAGCTGGCAGAAGTTTAGTTATGAGATGGCAGCCCTCCCATCCCAACAGCAATAGTCCTCCTCTTGTCCTTAGCAGGTCTCATAACGCTTGCTAAGGAGATTGTTTATCTTGATTTCAGTTTTACAGGTGGAGCTGGGTGACTAGGCTTCGGATGTCAGACAGCTCTCATCTTCATGGCTTTTGTTTTCTGAAGTCCTAGATCAGTTTGATGACTCCAAGTTCCTTGTGAGATAAACTCTGTCCCTGCAGGTTTTGAAGGTCTCCTCTGCACCGTGTCTTTGGACTTCTCGTTTTGCTTTCAGTGAGGAAGGCAGTTTTGCCTGTAAATGGGCTTTAGAGCAGTACCTAAGCAAAACCTTTCTTCTTGGTCTCTGTTTGGATGCCTGGGGCTGGTGCACTGCACACACGCTGAATTGCTGTGCATCTAACCACAGAGCAGGGGAATGATGTTACACTGCAGGCCCACAGCTGCTCTGGTACTGAAGGGCTTTACCTTATGTGGTGTTCAGACTGTATTCATTTGTACATTAATACCCTATGTAAAAAGGATTCTGAATTGCCTAAAAACTAGCATCGTAAGCTTCAGAAAACCTACACTGCAGGCTGCTGTAGGCTTCAGCAAAGCCTTAGTCCTCGGCTAAAAAAGCAGCATTTACCATAGGTCATAAAAGTAAACACAAATGCGGCAAATCCAATTACTGTGGAGAATCAAACATCTGAGTGCAAGATGAAGGAAGTTGTACGTGAATGCCTGACAAGAAATCTATTGAACATTTTAAATTATACACCTCTCCCAGAATAGCTGGAGTTTTAAAAGGAATATAGTGCAGCAGTACTCAATCAAGAACAAAAATACAAGCCTGGTGCACATCAGACCTGGGACAACTTACACACAAGGACTACTTTGAAAGAAAAAAAACAGCTTTGAACTCCACGGCGTGCTGTTACGCAAATACACATGCATGCAAATTATAAAGCAATCTCTCAGCGAAGTGATATGACAGCCGCCCTCCACCGTAAACCAGGGCACAGGTGATGGAAATAGAAAAGGGAGGTGGGAGGAATAGACCAGCACAGTCAGCCCCCAGGGGCTCTGCTGGCCAACTCCAGCTTTAGCCAGGAGCACAGCTAAAGGGACCTGAGGAGGGATGATGCTGATGTCCAGTCCAGCCTTTTCTAGCGACAGACCACCAGGCACCCCGAGGAGCATTTATTGTCCACAATTCTTGCAGGAGTCTCTGTAGCAAACTTAGTAAAGTATCAGAAGCCAGAAAAGCAGGAAAAATCTACAACTGCGTTAAATTCTAGGTCTGTACAGTAGCAGAGTGGCTGTTAATAAATGACACTCTGGGGACTTTCAGGCCCCAGCCCATGCTGCAAGAGTAGGAAGTTACCTTCAGCTGTGACCCAGGAGTATGTCCCAAGGTGCACAAGCAGAAACACAGAGAAAATTCAATTAATTGCTGAGCATGGCTTTGTGTTAAGATATACCGTGTAGGGAGCCAGCCCCTGGGAGGTGTAAATAGGTACCTTTGTTTTTTCTTATTTCCTGTGGTGTAAAGCAAGTGCTAGTTCTAGCAGAGTGTAGTCAGGATGGACGTGTCCCAGACCATGGCAAGTGGCCAGTATAGATCTCGTAATTCCTTACCACCTAGCTCCGTTTCTGAACACTGATATTTAACAATCCACTGTCCAGAAAATTAAATTAGTTCTAAGTTTATGCATGGGAACAAGATAGCAATAACTTCTTGAGTATCTCGGAAAAGTGGAGCTGGATTTTAGTTTTCTGGTCTGGTGAGAAAGGTTAATGAATGTTGTTCATCCATAGTAAAATAGTTGAGGGGAGTGTGAGCAGCTGGTGACGGCAAGGGTGCCTGAGCCTGAGGAAACAGCGTTATTCTGTCACTGCCTTTCTATGTGACCTTGCACGTTCTTGCTGGGAATTCTATCTATCACATCTCCTAATATCCCTTAATACAGGTATGTAAAAAGCTTAAGCACTTAGGGCATTATAGACGTGCAAGGTATTAAGGTGTGGAAGGGCTTCAGCAGGAAAGGGGAAGGAAGATAGGCTTTTTAGGTAGTTTCTATATCAAATACAGAATATCTGTTTGCTTTTATTATTTTTCTGTGGTTTGTATGAAAGGGAACTGACAGGCTGCAGCATGGGCACGCAGCAGCACAGACCATTGCGATAGCAGAGACTCCCATGGACCCAGTTTGATCCCCATGTGTGCCCCAAGGTGGCCTCTGGCAGATGTTTTCTGACTTGGTGGTAAAATCCTCTCAACACGGAGCCTCCGCAGTCTCTCTAGGCAATTTATTTCAGTGCTTTGTTACCTTCTCCAGAGGAAAGCTTTTTCCTCATGACAAATTGATTCTTCCTTGTTAAACTTGAAGCTTGTTACTTCTCTCATCCACTGAGGACACGCTGAATAGATTAACCTCTTCCTCTGCACTGGCCTATTGCGTACTGATCATCTCTTTTTGGTCTCTCCTTTCCTGGGCAAACCTCAATTTGTTTAGGTCTTGTTTATTAGACTATTGATCATTCTCACTGATCTGGACTTTCTTTAATTGGCTTTTATCTTTCTGGGTGTGCATAACCCAAAATTGGATCTTGTACTCCAGATGAGGCCTTTAAAGTGTGGAGAAGAATAGAAGGGCTATTTCATTTGTCTTGTTAAGTTACCTCTGTGCTTGTACTTCTAGAAGAGGATTTGCCTGGTTTTTATAACACATAGGTTTTGATCCTTTATAAAAGTTCCTGGATTTTTTTATGGAGCTCTAGTACCAGTAAAATTCTTTCCCACCCTACATTTGTGCAGATTATTATTCCAACATAGGTGCAGATTTCTGTGTTTGTTCTTATCGAATAGAAACCTGGTTTTCTTTGGTTTCAGTCTTCAGATTTTTAAAATATTTTTTTAAATCTACATTTGATCTTTAACTGTTCTTCCCCTTTTCCCAGCTTGGTATTCTTTGCAGATCTAGTAAGTACACTAATTCATCTGCCCTTCATAATGACTGATACCAGATCTAAGATAGACCCCATAAGGCTCAGGTTTTTTATATCTTCCATTTTGAGAATGAACCTTTGACAATACTCAGTGGTTTTTTCTGATGGTTCTGCATCCACCCCCTAGTATTTTCATCCAGACTATGTTTTCTTGGCTTGTATACAAGAAAGTGAGATGAAATACTGTGGAAAAGCTTTAGAGAAATCAAAATGTGACACAAAAATCTATTGTCTTACTATTGAAGGAAATGAGATTGGTTTGACACCAATTACTCTGAACAGATCCATCCAGGCAGCCACCCATTTTCTTGTGATATTCTCTGTGCTTACCAATTGTTGGGTTTTATTTGTTTCTAGAAACTGCAGCTAAACTGATAGATGTCTAATTCCCAATCTCCTCATCGTCTGCCTTTTGTAAAGACAGGAGGTGTATTTATCTTGTTTTGGTCTTCTGCACCTCATTCCTGTTCTTCAACACTGGGCTGACGATAACTGCTAACAGCCCTGAGATTTCATCAGCCCAGGATGGATATCAAGCCCAGCCAATTTCAAAACCTCTCGCGTATCTAAGTATCCTCCAACCTCTTCCTTCCCTATTAAAAAATTGAGTTCCATGTCATTGATTTTACCAGTTTCCATACTGTTATTTAGAATCCAGTCTGGCTGACATCCTTTTTAGTTGTAGTTTTTGCACGCACGATATGAAAAAATTAGCGAATTTGACAACTTTTTGGCAATATTACGCTTTTTTTCCAGGCATGTCTGCATATTACCACTTCCTAGAGACTGTTGTCTTTGCTGTTAATGGTCATTTTTTCACATGCTCACACACATAAAATGCTGCATTCCCCTTATCTTCTGGATTTGGCAGTCTGGATTGTTAAACTCTCTACTATTATAGGATTCAGGGTGGGTTTTTCCCTTCCCCAGGCAGCACCTTCCCCTACAGTATGGATTTCAGGTGTTCACCCCTAAGGTGGTCTTCCTGTTCATTTCAGAAACCAAATACTTTCAGCAATCAAAATAATCTCTTTACAGCTCTCCTGACAGCAGGCCAGATTACCTATTCTTCACAGCACTTGGAAAAGTTTCGAGCAATCTGCATGCCACTCAGCCCTGGCTGCAAATCTCATTTGTTCCTACTGTTCTTCTGCAGGGCAAAGATGCAGCCAGTCATCTCATGATCTTCTCCTTGGTGACCTAATGATCCTTACAGTGACAGCTGCTGAGGCAGGAGCAGGAAACCTCTGTGGCATAGAAGTGGTAGGGTTAAAAGAAAAGCATAAAGTCTTTCCCAACAGTTGTGAATGCATATTCTCGTCTGGAAGGTACCTTCCAAACCCTGCAGGGTATATTGTGTGTTAATAACATAAAGCAGGGTTGATTCCAGCAATGTATTTTTGCAAACATAAGGGTGCATCTTCACTTTGTTTCTGTCGTTCTGCAGGGTGATGGAGGAGGAAGGCACTCTGCGTTTCTTAGGAGCACAAGTGCTTCTGAAGGGAACACCCATGTTCAGAGTGATGAGGGGAGCTCGCTGAGAGCTGCTGCTCACACTGACCTCTCCCACAGCCCAAGGAGAGGCTGAGCCTTGTGAAGGGGAGACACTGCTGTGGGGCACTGTGTCCCCAGCCCTCTCTTGCCCTCCAGGGGCCTTGTGGGCATGGGTTTGCAGTCGCTATAGGCAGTACTGTTTCCTTTTTGAATGAGCTGCCTTTGCATCTCAGTGCATCTCCAATTGCAGCTTTCTGTTAAGCTGTGATGAAGAGGGAAGAGGTACTGGCAAGTTGTGCTCTGATTGCTCCTGCCTTCTTTACCATATGTTCATTCTCTTTTAACGAGCTCTATCTGATCTCTCCTCATGTGGAAATATCCCCATGCTTTAGTTTTTTCTATCGCTAGAGTTTGGACCTTTCCAGTTTCCTTCTGGGACTTTGATGCACAATCAGGTTTTTAAGCCTTATTAAGGTTTAAGCACTAAATGCCTTTGAAAATTTGTACACAAATTCTTTGAGCAAAGTTTTATTCATTGGTAGAGTAAGGGTGAAAATGTGCACCTTTAAGAAGTTGCTGAAGATTAATGAACTATGTTTGCAAAGCACTTTAAAAGCTTTACATAGCATGGTAGGTACTTCTTGAAGTGCAGATTACTGAGCACTGTTTAAAGAGGTAACTAGCAAACTGGATGGTACCATATGCAGTATTAATTGCATATGCAAATAAAGCAGGCTTCATTACAGGATTAGCTGGCATTTACTGTGAACTCGGCAACACATTATGATAACAGCATGCTTTTATTTGAGGCAAATGAAAAGAAATGAATCCAGAATTACTTTGGGGATATCTTTAGCGAATCTTTCCTTTACTTTGAAATAGTCAATTAGCCACTGTTCAGGTTTTATCAGATCTGCCATCCTGCACCAGAAAAAGTTAGAAGTCAGTAGGTGCTTCTAGCTGAAAAGAAGTTTCTGGCAAAACTTTTTGTTCTGAAACCAAACTGAAAAGGGTAGGATATATCACCAGCTAATTTTCTTTGCAATAGGAAAATGTCAACAAAAAAAGTAAAATACTTGGTGGCTTTATTTCCTGTGTTCTGAACCAATAAATTGCTTGTAGAAGCAGAGTGAATAAGATCTCTATCAGTGGTGTCCTCACAGGCTCTGGAGATTTGTTAGGGCGGATAAAGAAAAAGAGACCACAGGGCTTGCACACAAGGAGCCTCGGGGCTCTGTCTGGAGAGCTGGTGGTGGAGGCTGGCATTAGGGCCTGCCCTCAGGGGACACATCAGGACATGCACATGTGGGTATTTCACTCTCAGGCGACATCGTCTTTGTGTAGATCTGAGGTGCAGACTTTGTACATGGGCCTGTTGCAAGGAGTAGTTTTGCACTCCTGGAGAACTTGCACAGCCAACTGCAGCATGAAAGACATAAGCAGGAGGAAGGGTCAAGACCTGCAGGAACCAGAAACCAGGAGACCAGTTAGGAGAGAGTTGACTAGAAAATGTGAGAAGACTAAAAGGGCATTTGAGGAGGTGTGAAGGGAGATGAAACATGGCGGGAACTGGAAGTAGTACCATGTGGTCACGGGGATTGTGAGGGAGGGTGGCTAAAAGATGCTGAAGAAAAAAAATGAAGTGACCTTGAGTAAGCTGAGAAGGTTAATTCAAAGGTACTGATGTGATGTTTTGGCTGGAAATGGAATAGTCTGGCACAGCAGCTGGAACTAGTGCTGTGATAACAAATTTTTGTTGCAGAGAAAACCCTTCTAAATAGAGGAGGTCATACCAAAGAAGTACCAACCTCTCTCTTCTCTACTGGAGTCAGCTTGCAGTGTTTGAAGAACTAACTTGCCGGCCAAAAGGGGAAAATAATAAATGGCCTATTTTGTGTGTTTAAAAAGCTCGTAATGGTTGCAGTGTTACAGTACTGCTAATTTATGAGAAAGGATGAGATGCAGGTTGAGTGGCAGATGGTGACAGCTCTTCACTTCGAATGTTTCCCATTAAGCAATGCAGCACAATTCTACAGAAGCAGAAACAGTGTGTATGGTTTAGATCTGTATGTTACCACATCATTTCTGGGGCTTTTTTGCTGTTTACATTGAAAACTGAAAGTGTGCTTTCCGCTTTGGGATTATTTGTTCTCCCAACTATAGCAAGCTTAATTGCTTCTTCAAACCACGAGACAGTGCAGTACTTTAGAGCTAACATTCTTTGTAAATCTTGTCACTCATTTCACTTACTGAGAACTGATATACTTAGGCTTAGTCTATTAGAAATGAAGCTTGGTAGCAATTCCATTTTGAAAAAACTTAATGCCTTTTAAAAGTGAAGAGTTATGTTTTCAGAGAAAGGCACTATGTTTCAAGGTGGGTTATTTTGGGGCTGTCTGACTTGAGATACTTCAGACCTGTATTTCAGAGGCAGTGAGGGCACTCACCTCAAGATGCTTGTTGTGAAAGCTGCACTGCAAAGGTTTGTGTTAGCAATGAGGCTTGGTTCCTGCAATTCACGGAGGAGTTGTATGGGTAGCAAAGCTCTGAGTGTGAATCCTTGTATGGTGTTCTTGGGCTCAGTACTGCCATGATCACAGCCTGTTTGGACAGCAAGCAGAACTTCTGGCTTCAGCTGAAGGAAGTGTAGATGCACAGTTGGGACTGGGGAGAAGGAAAACATGCATAACTCACAGGATGAAAAGGAGTTTTCTGCCTTGAGGTGTTCCTAGAGCTGTGAAGGTGAGAGGCAAGTGGAGGAGATACATGGAGGATTCCAGTGGCCAAGATCTAGACAGTAGGTAAATTAAGGAGTTAAACTGGAGGCAATATCAAAGCAAGCATCTCGAAGAAGGAACCCTCAGGTAGGAAGATCTGCTAGAGAAGAGTCTGATCTGGAAGCTGGAAGGCATCACTGTGCAGAGGCCATGAAGAAACCACACCATGTGAGGGAACAGAAGGGAGAGCTTGGGACCCGCTGGGGTTGGCATGAGGAAGCCTCTGTCACCCAGCAGTGGAAGGCTCCGTAAGTATGAGACAGGAGAATGAACAGTGCCCTTCAAAGAGTGTTTGATTTCTGAACCTTACTAATTTGAGTATTTGCCGTGTGACACTGCAAAAATTGCATAAATTGTAAAACCAGGCTTTCATAAAGTTAGAAAATATTATAATTAAATTCACTAGCAGAGCTTTTAGTGCCCTGAGCAAATACTTCATAAGCAAACCCATCCTTTCTTCTCCATGCAGTCCTGTTTCTTCTATTGCACAGCAAGGTGTTGCCTCCTTAATCTTCTAGGACTTTTTACAGAGAAAAAAATGTTTTTAACCCTACACTTGATCAAAAGGTCTTTTTTTGTCTAGAGACTTTTTCTCTGTTTCTGGGGCTTATGACATCCTGATGCAGGCACGTATCCTTAAAAATCCCAACTGCAAGCAATCGAGAGCACAGTCTGATAAGGGAGAGCATCGGATGAATTGAGGGCTGCATGGCACACATATGTAATATGTTTTTCTTCAGAGATACTACTGATTGTCAGAGATTACTGGTAAAGAAATAAAATGCTGCAGCTAGAGGTCTCTGATTTGTATCAAACTCAAATCATAGGCATTACCAATTATTCCATTTAATATGTGTTCAACAGTCCATAGCTGAGTTTGCACTTCATTTCCAATTTCACTGCTAGATCATTAAGATTACACTAACAGCTTTCAATGGTGAAGAGCTTAATTAAATTAAAATATTCCCTAAAATGTAAGTTGCACGCAAACATGAAAATCAATTAATGAATTTTGTTTGTGCCTTTAGGAAGATGTTTTGCATAACATAATTAATTGGTCCCATGAAAGTCTTGAACTTTTTTCTAAATACAGTTTTTAACAAATTATTAACTGAAATTCTGTGTCTTTTGCTCTCACCTATACTGATTCGACTGATGCAATACATAAGCCAATAGAGGTCCTGTGCAGAAACTGCAGAAATAATTTCTCAGCTTTTACATATTGTAGATATATGTTTTAGACATTCAGATAAGATTTAGGTGAGTTTTAAACTGACCTTAAGATTTCATAAAATGGGCAACATCAGGTTAGTTCCCAACTTATGCTCTAATTTAATCAGTGTGTTTGTTGGGAGGACTGGTTGTTTGACACTAATCTTTAGATAATATTCCATAGGTTTTATACCTTCTATGAAATTTCTTAGTGAAATGTTTCTCTTGGTCTCAACTCTCCTTTAAAAAAAAAAATAGCCAGAGCAATTCTACCTTTCTCTGTACAAAGAAAAAAGCCAAAACCAACCCCATGTGGATGCTTTGCCACATACAAGCTTTCACAACTGTCTTGGTGCTGTGAATGCATTGAGTAGGTAATAGCTGAAGTTCCCCAAATTATGCATGTGTCTTTGGCACTGAGAAAAATTATATTTGCATTTTATATATACATATATAAAAAGTTGGTGAAATTGTTTCTACCTTATCAAAGGCACTTGTATTCCTAAGATATTCATACAGCTTAAACATATAGATAGATTCTAGGAGATTTTTTTAGAAGCCCATAAAGAGACTAAGGTAATTTCTAACTAAACACCTCAGTTTCTCATGATAATCTCAAACGTTTCTAAATATGGTACAAGATGTTACTTGCAATTCATAGTATTAATGTATATTTTTTAAAATATCAACAAAGCCTAAACTGAGTCCTTTATTCATGTGACATTAAACAGAGTGACTGTGAAAATATGCTCCAGGAGTTTGTCCTTCCTGAGCATGCATGGCAGGAAAACACTGAAATTGCAAGGACAAAAATGCAATTTATAGACCTTCATGGTACCTCGGTCCTTAGAGAACAATGATAGAACTGAAAATAAATGAACCTCACTGATCTGCATTATCACACGTCTGCCAGTGCTGCTGTGCCCACCGCTCTCACTTCAATGCCTCTCCACCCTCACTCCACTGCTGACCATTTCAGAGGAGCCAGGTTTGCCCTGTGCTGTCCCCAGCCTGAATATTAGTTGGAGAGTCCCAACAGTTTTACTAGTCTAGATAGTACTAGAGAACTGAATAGATGGCTTTTGAAAATATTGAAGCATTTCACAATGACTTTTAAAGAACAAATTGGAAGTTACACTTCTCTTAAATACTTAATTTTTTTTTATTTTTTTTTTTTAATGGAGACAAAATGACCCCAAAGCACTTTTTTTTTTATTCAAGCCAAGAGAAATCTCTAGCTAGCTCAGTTTTGCATTTCAGCTATTAAAATGCAAAATATACTCCCTGTTTAGTCCTGGTAGACTCTGCCCAGTTTGTCTACCCACACCTGTCAGAGGCAAAGGGACTTCTGGCATTCACAAGGTCCTACAGATGTGGTGTAAATGGCCTGTATTCCCTCATATGGAAGTGGTGAGACAGAGCTGGATGGACAACACAGCCTGTCACAGTGTTATGTTCTGTCTGAGCATGTCGGTTTTCCCACATGCATAACTGGATCTCAAGCCATTGAGGAATGAGTATTCACTAGGGAACTCATCTGTGTCACGAGCGAAGACTTACAGCTGGACATTCATGTGGATATTCATCTTGCTGTTGACAGCTCATGCAAGCAAGCAGGCTCATGCTAGGAGCCCACATGGTGTGTTTCCAGATAGAAATGTCTCTATCTACTGAAATGCTGCTTGTTATATAAATGGTTTGAAGTGCCATTCTCCACCCTTGCTGCAGCCTTTGCTGTCATACCCAGCATTGCTGTCTTACCTAGAGCCTGTGTAGTGTAGCAGCAGACGCTGCCCTGACCTTCCCAGTGTTCTGCATTTCCTTCTCTCCCCAGTTTACAGTCCTGCCAACATTTGTGTAAGGAAGATGAGCCAGCTAAGCAAAAGCAGAATTTTTAAAAGGCTAAGGTCCAGCCTGCTGCCTGGGCTAAGGTGGTACCTTTCCAGTTGCTGATTCGTGAGAAAGGCTTGAACAAGACCAGAAGGCATGGCTGGTGTCTCCTGACTGGGAAGAACCTGGAAAGGCAAACGCGGATCTACAGGGATTATTTGGGGGTTTTTTGAAAGTCCTGTGACAGGAGGTAAAGCCTAACAGCAGTACCCACATGGGTGTCAACGGGATCTGGAAAGCATTTCTCCCCTTTTCATTGCTGTGGTCAAACTGGGCCAGTAGTATGAACCACTGTCTGCTACTGGAACTCCATTGTTCTATTTTCCCTCACTCCCAGACAGCCTTTTGCCCTTTCTCCAAGAGACTTTCCCAGAGGTGCCCATGGCTTGGCGGGGGGGCCTGGCTGCACCTGGCCATGTGGGCCCTGCAGAGCCGGCCGAGCCCGGCCTGGGGCAGCCTCTCCTCACAGAGCCTGCCCTGCAGCCCCCTCCCGCCAGCACCTGCACCAGGACACTCAGGGCACTGACAGACATTTTCTCTCCCATGTGTCCTACTAAAAGGTTCCCTGCCATACATCCTCGGATGAATTTGGTCTTTTGCCATCTGAAACTGTAGGAGGGGGAGCGGGAAACCAAACAGCCCTGTGTGAGGAGGAGCTGCGGCCGCCATCACCATGGCCTGGGCTGGGGACAGACAGGTTGGACATCTTGTCCAGGACAACAAGATGTTCCCACCCAGAAGAAACTTGTGAAAATAGAGTGAAGAAAAGCTTTGATCTACAGGAAGGTAAATTGAAGAGGTTTTCAGTTGTTTCTGGGTAGCAAAGGCTTTCTTTATTTTAAAGATAATATAAAGGCTTTTGTATGTCAGCGCCCAGCAGAAACATCACGTAAAATAACATGAAACTCATGCTATAATGCTGGAAAGGAAATTCAGTTTCAGTTATTCCAAAGAAATTCCTAAAATTCCCGATCAAAAAGTTTTCTGCCTATTCCCCCAAAAGCAAGGTGCTTTTCAAAACATGTCTTAATTTTTACCCAGAAGAGTTTTGCTTGAGAAATGTATAACAGGATATCCCTTGTATTGTGATGATTTCAAAACAAGTAATCTGTGATTCCATTTCTGTGAGCAAAATCCCCAGACTGCTTTTATGTCTTTGGCTTTAGAAAGGATGTGAGGATTGAGAGCTTCTGAGGTGATGGGACTTGGGTTGTAGGGAAAAGACTAACACCAACTTATAAACCAAATAAACCTGAGGTCATTATTGGATTCCACAACAAGCTACTTGGCTTTCTCTCATTATCAGGTTTTAAATGAAAATACTTGTTGTTCTAACAACATAAACAGAAAATTATGCCATGCAAGATTTTTTTGCTTTTAAAAAATATGGTACAGACAATATAATTCAAGTCAGCTGTTCTTTACGTCTGGGGAAGTGTGTATGTACCATAGCATAGCATAGCATAGACCTTAAAAATCCAAGGGTCCCACTCTGTTAAAACATATTATTTTACTGTTTTCTTAGTGAAAGCCTGGCTTTCACCCAGATACACTTGGCTTAAATTTTCTTCAGTAGTGTGAATAAAACGTCTGATGTTTTTTAAGGATTATTTGCTACAAGTTCTGGTGCCTGTCGTCACTTCTGGTAGTAAAGTAAATTACTCATTAGTCCAGGAATTAATTCAAACAAAGAAGTAGTTCTTACGATAACGTTGATTTCAGCTACTCATCTTGTCATGATCTGTAATACATGCAATGTTGGTGGCAAAATCTGAACCTTACTGCAGAAAAAAAGCCTAAATACTTGGATTTTAGACGCGATGTTTGTTTAGTCATGGGTAAAATTTGTGCAGGATAATCATAAAAGCTGGGATTATGAAAGCAGACAAGGACATTCACCCATGTCGATTCCATGTATTTTAATGAGTTGGTAACTAAACCCTAACTCCTGTTGGCTTGGCAGGCTTTTAATATCTGTGTGCAGAGTACTCAGAGGATTTGGTAGTCACTGCTATAAGCACCATAAATTAACACTTGCCAGAAGTTAGCTCCTTAGCTGGATTTAATGCTGCTCAGCTGTTTGGCTGGATTCTCTTTTTTTAGGTTTGTTTTTCTTTGGTGCTCCATCAAGCACTTTGAAAATCTCAGTACAGCTTGTAAGACCACTTGTGGAATGGATCAGTTACATGCCTCTGTTATCATTGCCTTTTAGTTGGGGATGGGGAGGCTCATCCTGAAATTTGAAGGAGAAATGGTCACCATTGGGTATTCTCCAACACCCAGTCTGGGAACTGTACAGTACTGAATACTCTCCCCTCCTGCTCTAGTTTCCATACTCAGGGAGTCTGGTAATGTTTCATGGTATACCCCTGTGATATTCCTTGGACATTTCAGAAGCAGAAGAAATTATTGTTTGTAAACTGCTGCACTTTTTTTTTTTAGATACAAGTATCTAAGATATTGTCTTAATAGATTAATATTGCCCAGTACCCAAAGAAACAGGCAGTTTTAGGCAACCTAACGTGAATATTTGTAATGCAGAGAATGCACAGATGCCTCTTTCTGGATCCAAGTTTTCTAACAGCCTAATTTGCAAATGAGCTTTCTGTGTATTCACACACTCCTAGTAATTTGGCTCGCAGACCTAAGGAAATGCAGCCATCAAGCTGTGAAGAGTTTCCCACACTTTCATGCTTCATTTCCAGGGAAAGAATCATGTCTGAGTGCCTTAAGGGGAAAGAGCTGCTGAGGTATATAAATACATCTTTAAGAAACAGGGCTTCCTAGAAGCGGGCCTGTGTCCTGGTGAAGAGATGCTGTGAGCACTAGTGTTTTCTGCGGAAAGCAAATCTAAACGGGATGTACAAAGGTCTGCAGATAGGAGCAGAGCTTCCTGTGCAGCGTGAAGTTTACACGTGAGCAGAGCCTGGTAAGTGTGTGCACTTCCCTAATGTGATTAAAGACAACAAACGCTAATCTGACTTTCCATCTGGGGGATCTGCAAATGCCATACAAAAATGTGAGATCCATGCACAGTCGGATAGGTAGATTCGGCTGCTGTTACTGATTGCAGCTTTGGATGGCTGTGGATCTACTCATATAATATATTATTATATTGATGCGTCGTCATCTGTTGCCATAATCCATTAACTCTCTGATGTCTTCTTCCCTGTGCTCTCTGTACATCTGAGATTACTTTGTTTCAGGGTTGAGCTGTGATGGAGAGGAAAGCATTGCACTGGGGTTGAAAGGAGGTGATGAATTCAGCTGTGGAACTGGTGTTGAATTTTTTCTATTGAAATATTTATGCAGCAGAATGGTTATGCTCATTCATAAATTTGATACCTTTAAATAACTAGTTTTAGCCAAAAATAAACTACCGCAGTGACAAATACGCAACACATTTCATTTGAGCTTAATTTAGAAGTTAAAGTAGTTCACAGAATAGAAAGAGTTGAGTTTAGACAGGTGCTAAGGAAATCGTGAGCTCCCAAACTCCTCTCCCAAGAGGCTGGAGCACTGGCCTGGTTTAGAAGTGAAATTCCTTCTTTATGAAATGAGATTTGAGTGTGTGTTTCCCTTTCCCATGACTATGTGTGTCACCCCAAGAGGAACTCTGGTCCAGATCTCTTCCAGTATCTTCATCATGTAATAGAGATGCCTTTAATAGTAACAAAGTGAGAGAATAACCCTGGTGTCTGTTGGCAAGAGCACTCTGAGGATAACTAGGATTTAGAAACATGCGGCACAAGACAGCAGTATAAACTTGGGTTTGTGTGTTCTTGATGAACACCAGGATTTCTGATCCCCAGCCTCTGAAGCTGAATTCCAGGAAAGGCTTCATGGTGCTGAGTGCCCATTGGAGGAAAGTGCCAAATTCCCTGTGTTCCAGGATCAGCCTTCTTGACCTTTCTCACCACCCTCCTGCTGCCTACACCAAGTATAGCCATTCAAAAGCCTCTCAGAGGAGCCTGTCTCCTCATGTGATGGAAAGGTTGGCCCATGCTTAGGTTAGGAGTTCCTCTAAGTGCCAGCTTACTGAAAGTTTAAGCAGCACTTAAACTGCTTCCTCCTGCTCCTTGCCACCACTAGGTTGATATTTAAAAATGCTTTGCATTGGGATTTTGCTGCCATTTGAGCTATTTTGCATGAAAGCCTGTGATTACAGAATGATAATGTTTTGACACAGTGATAAAAGCCAGGGAATTCACCCTTAGCAGTGGTGTTTCTCTCCCTCTTGCCTTTACTGCATGACAGTTTTAGTGGGGGCAGTAACTGAGTAGCAATGACAATAGCAATTAACTTATAACCTTCTGCTTCGGTACACATTTTAGTGTTCATTCGAGGAAAAATGTCCGTTTAAGAAAGTAAATATTTGCGAGTAATCTCTGATAAAAATTCATACTGCTTGGAATGGAAAATCTGCTGTGAATGTCAGCATGAATATGACTGGGATTTTCAATTTCCCTTGTGGGTTTTGCCATAATATATATCATGAAGCCCTTCTCTTTTCTCTCCTTGTGTCATGCCTTCCCTGTTACAGTAATTAGTCAGAAAACTGAAGTTAAGATAATGTTCTTTATGCAATTACTAGCCATTGGTTAAATAGGCCATTTTGGCATTGGTTTTTTTTCCCCACGAAGCCGTTAAGGTTTTTTGTCCATGGTTCATTGCTGTTTGTGATTATCTAGGTGGGAAAGAAATGGAAAATACTGATTTATGTTATGTGAATGACAGCTTCCTATTTCTGGTTGCTCTGTATCTGTGGTCTAAAGCCTGGTTTATTAATTAATAAGTAGAATTTCTCTACGTCTTTGATCACTGATACTATCACCCAGAATACTGAATATTTAAAAGCCGTTTCCCGTTAATCTCTAGAGCACATGCTGGAGAACAAGTCAAAGCAGCACCTTACAAGAACTATGCTCAGTGATTAAATATATAAGATGCTCACTTTCCAGTTTAGACTGAATGTATTGTTTGTAAAAATGATAGATTTAACACTGATTTGAATTGATCAAGTGTCAGGATAGACTATGAAATGTCTCTTAAAATAGTTGCTGAAAAAACTCAAAATTATTTTTTTTGAGTTATCCGTGTTAACAGCTAGGCCTGAAAAGGAATAACCTGGTTTTCTGAAGCTCTGAACCCTTCAGAGATTTTAAGGGTTTCAGTACCTCTGAAAGTCAGGTTACTTCATTCAAATGACTATTTTTGACCTAAAATTAGGAAAAAAATCACCTCAAAACGGCACCATAAAACAACCTCAACCTTCAACACCAGACAGCACCAACTCCTCCTTCTTTCTGGTGGTTTCTGAGGACCTGCTTAATATGAAAACCTCTCATGTAGGCATTGGTTTCACATGCCTGGCAGCATCAAGACTTCCTGCCAGTTCATGCCTAGCAGGTGAATTTTAAGAGGAACCTGTGTGTGGCAACGGACAGCACTTGTGACCTCTATGCAGCATTCCTTTTACATGTGTTCTCTGACAGGTTTTATTCAAAGGAACCCATTTTGCCCTTTGCTGTGACAGGAGCCCTGCTACAATTGTGTAGAAGTGGTGGGTGTGGGCTCGGGCAGGGTGATGCTTGCTGCTTGGAAAGCAGGGGCACAGCAGGTCTGCCTGCTGCCCCTGCACAGGGAGACAGGGGCCCTACCTGATGGCAAAACAGAGTGACTGGGAGCCCCTGCTTGCAAGGCTGGGGACTGGATGAAGGGGCAGGCCCTTAGGGACCCCTGCCTGCAGAGCTGGCTCGCTGTCTGCCCCAGCCCTGCTCCCCTGAGCCGGGCTCTGACCACTTCCAGCTTCAGCTGCTGCAAGCAGGGCCCTGGTGGGGTGAAGGCTTGTATGCCGATGAGCAAACTCCCCATAACTCAGCCCACCTGGTTGTAGTTTACTTGCAGCTGTTTCCTTTAAACCCATGTTATTAGCTCCAGGTGAGTAACCTTCTGCCTTTCAGCCTGTCTCAGTTGAATGTGTTCTGGCAGTCTAGCTGTTCCTCTGCTAAATGCTGGAGCTACATTTACTAATATAATGTTAGTTTTATTACTGAAATTCATTTATTATGGAACATTTCTGCTTAAAAAAAAAAAAAAAAAAAGCGTTTCTGTGCAATATGGCTCTGTGTTCAGAGTGGCTCTGGCTGCTTTGTGAGCACCTGAACTGAGTGCTAGAGCATGAAAGACTGGATACCAGGCAAGAAAAAAAAGGCTTAAAGGGTAAGTGAGATGCCTGTCCACCTTAGCACCCTTGAATGGCTTGGAGGAATGCTCAGATGCAGTAGAGTTGTTTCAGGTATGTTTGTCTTATTTATTCTCAAGTCCACTTATTTAGTAGTCTTTATATTTCTACAAATGTCTTCACACTGAAAGATTTTCATGTATGAGTTTCAAAACCTTTTTATTTCTTGACATATGTTGAGTGCTTCTGAAACCTTTTTTGTATATTGCTTTTTCTTTAGATTATTTAGTTGTCTAGCAAAAAATTTGAGTTACATGTCGGGGAACTTGTGTGGCTGCACAGGTGGATCAGGCTTGAAGAGAGGGGGAGTGTTCTGAAGCTGAACTTAATGTGTTGCTTAGTTTTGCTTCTCTGCTAGACCTCGGTCTGGCACAAAATCCTGGTGGACTGTGGACATAAGTATAGAGATTGATTGTCTAAGGTTGTGGGGTTGTTTTAGACTTGCGTGTTTCAAATACTGAGTTTTTCATTCAAACCATTCTCACTTCTCAAGGGGACAAAAAAGGCTTTGAACAGCAAGCTTGTGGAGGTATTGATAGTAAGAAATCAGTGTTTCCTTTGTTTTGTTTTAGTGGAGGCAGCTGTGCTGTGTGAAGGACTCGAGCGTAATTTATGAGCTGGAGCTCATAGGGAAGAGGAGTGTGGCTGCATGGGGAGCTTGGCAGAGGCTTTGGAAGCAACAAATTTTAGGAGAGGGTGGGATTTCCTGTTGTATTTCACCATTTGGTGGTGGTGGATTTTTTTTCCAATACGAAGAAATGCAGATTGAAAGGGAGTGATCAGGTTCAAGAAGTTAAGCTGGGTTTAAGGCTTCTCCTTACTGTGGATAAAAATGATTTTTGTCAGTGGAGCCTATTGTGTTTAGTAAATTGAATTCTGTGGGGCCAGCCTGAGTTTGGAGGAAGGAGCCCTGTGGGTGCAGGCTGATGGAAGAGTTGGGGCATGGGGCACTATTGGTAAGGCAGATTCAGGGTTGGTTTTCTCTCTATTTGTAGCTTCCCCGTACCCACGTTTCTTCATGTAGCCCTTCACTTCCAGTCAGTTTTCCAAGGAACATCATCTTCTCCTTCCCCTGCAAAATCCAGTAGCCGAAGAAATAAAGGTGGTGTTTGCACCCTAACAAAAGCTAACAGTAAATATCAATAGGCATCTAGTCCAGATGTGCTCTTTCCCCCTCACTTTCCCTCCAAACAGCCCTGTTAGCAGCTGAGGAGGGAAGTGAAGCTGAGGCCAAGAACAGATGTGGGGACATGAGGGGCAGAACTGTCAGAAAGCACCATGGAGTAAATTGCCTCTGCTTCCACTTCCCAATTCCTCTACAGAGAATGGAGAAGCAGGGAGCAGGAATGGGCTGTCCGGACAAACAGGCCTCCTGGGCCAGCACCAAGTGTTCTTGGGGAAAAAATTAGCTTCTCTGAGTGTGAGAGGTTTAGAGATACCCAAGTTTTTTGCCAGGCTAGAAGAGAATTTCTTATTTTTTCTGCTTGGTTAATGGGGTGAATTGACTTTCCAAGGGAACTGTCAAGCAGAACAGCTGGTACAGCACAGGGGCCAGAAGTGTGAGGACAGCAGGTGAAGAAGGAAGAAAAAGGACTGTCCTTTCAGGTGGTGTCTGGTAGTGTATCCATGAGTCCCACTCAAATGCTGACTGGAATTGATTGGCTTAAAAGCAGGATTTAATTGAATCAACAGTGTGAGATGTGGGGGTGTCTGCACTTGCAAGGAAAAGCCTTTTTGATTTTCCATAGCACTGGCACAGAGAGAACTCGCTGTATTGCCTACCTCTGAGTCTACATCAGCAACTCATTTGTCAAAGAGCAAGGGGGAAAGTGAGTAATGAAAGTTTATGGAGTATATTTTCCTCTCTATGTGCTATTAGCATTAATGGGAAATGCACTTGAAGTGAAGAGAATATGCCCCCTTGTGTGCTTAATGATTGAGCTCCCAGGTCCCTGCTAAATCTCGTGCACTTTATGTGCTCCTCTCTGCGATGTTTCTACACCGCAATTTAAAAAGGAGTAAATTATATTGCTGACCTTAGTTAATTGCTGTCAGAGAAGCAATATCATAGCCAAGAGCAGACTGCATCAGAATGACCTGAGATCAATCTTTCACTTTCTAAAAACAGAGCTGCAGAGTATTCCCTGTTGTTAAAAATACAGGCACTCAGGACGCAGTATTTAGAAAGCAGCTAGTATTGGCTCAGAAGACCAGAGAAACAAGCTTTGGGAATGCAAGTCTTCTCCTGAAGGCATAGTATTTGGTCACTGCTGGGGAGTTTTAGCAGGAACAGAATACAAACCCATCTGGATTGTCTCTTCCATGCCAAGGGAGGCTTTTTTCCTCTGGCATTTTTGTAAATGAAATGAGGAAAGCAAAAGTGAGGGGAGGGAGCAGCATGGAAATTAAATGGTGGTACGTGCATAGTTCTTTTGCTTTTTAAAAAATTTAGTAAAGCTGTAGAGCTTAAATGTATGTTAGTCCTTTCTGGATCTCACTGGAGAACCATGGTGTATAAAACTAAAGCCAAGGTTTGTTGCTGGGAGTGAACACAGAAAAGGAATCCTTCCCTCTAACTTTCAATGTGAGCCCTGTTAATTGGTGTTTAGGGTGATGACATCATTGCCATATAGCAGTTCAATTTGGTGACTTGAGAAGGAATTTTGGGAGAAAGCCTTTGCACCAGCTTTCCTGAGTTGTTGTGGGTTGGCTTTTTTTTTTGTTGTTGTTTTTTATTTTTAGCAAAGACGATCTTGTTCACTTGCAGAGACTGACGAAGTGCTGGGAGCCTGTGCACAGACACCGGGCTGGAGCCTGCAGGTGATGTCTTGCTGAAGGACGAGGTTGTGCTTACTGCAATAAATAAGGTGGGGGTGATGCAAATCAGCCCCAAGCTGAGATTCTCAGCTTGAAGGGCAGAAGACTTGCAGGCAGGAGGAGAGTTTGCAAGCAGGGGGAGCCAGTTAGCTGCTCCCTGCAGAAGGGTGTCAGGCCCTGCTGCCAAGGTTGGAGGACACCGGAGTTGTTTCTAGTGCATTACATTTGTTGAGGTAATGCCCTGTTCCAGTGTTTGTAGGGGAAAAGAAAGGAGACCTCTGATGTGGTGGTGTGCAGTGACAAGGTGGCCAGAGGTAACTGGTGCCCCCAGGGCAGCAAGGGTTGTGTTAGAAGCTGCCTGTTCAAACTCCACTGAATAACGTTTGAGGAAGTTGAAATGTGGGGCAGGTCTGTGAGGTCTTCCAAGCTTTGTCCTGTTCCCTAAGGCACTGTGTTCTGGGGCACATGTACAAGCAGAGAGTGTGTTGCTGCACACAGGACAGTCTACTCTCCTGCTCCTGGGCCACAAAGATAAACTGCCCCATTAAAAAGGGAGCTGCAACGTTTCCATCCTTCTCGGGCAGTGTGCAAGGACCTTAGTCTGTGTCCCCAGCCCTTATGAATACTGAATGGCTTTGTTGTTATAATGCAGTGCACCCAAAATGAATTAGTAATGATTAAGAATGAACATTGAGATGAACGTAGTTGAGGCTTGTTTTTTCTAAAAGTGATAATTGCTTTTTATACCAGCACTGGCTCTTTTTCTCCCTCTGGGCGCAGAGGGCAGACCTTGCTGGTGTGGCTCTCAGCAGACCAGGGCTGCTGTAGCAGAGCGGCTGCTTGGTGGGAGAGCTATCGCAGCCTGGCACTTGGGTGCTGTGGGTGCAGGCAGATGTGTCAGCACATGGGTGCCAGATGGCATGGGCCTCGTGGGCATGGCAGGTAATAAAACTCATCTGTCATGTACAACAGGCACCTCTTGGTTATGCACATCCCGTAGTTGTGATCAGCTATTAGAGACTCCTTTAATCACAGGCAGGACCTGGAGAGCCTTTCCAAGCACCCAGAACATGAATGATTGAATACCCCTGAAGCAGTGTGATGGGGAGGAGAAGACTGGTCCTGAACCAGATGAGTAGGAGGATTTTCACTAGGTGACTTTATAGGAGCTGCTATAAGACTTCTTCTCCCCTTCCATGAAGCACAGAAGGAAGGATTTGTTCTATACCACCACTACCAGCTCCCACCTGGAAAGAAAAGGCAATCATTTCATAAAAAAAATGTGTGTGTGTGTTTGTGTAAGCTCCCAAATTAGCATTTGTTAAACCCACTGCTGAATCATGACAATTGAAATGCTACTGAAATGTTAAAAAACATGGGAAATTTGTTTATTTCACTCATATCAACAGTTAAAATAACATATGTTTAAATGTACGTCTGTGTTTATCCTTCCTTCCTCTACTTTGTTTCTCTTGCTTCAAGTTTTTCTAAAAGATTATTGTTTTCAAGTAATCAAATGTGAGTGTTTGCATCCAGACCAGGTTTGGGTACACTGCACACTTGGCACTGCGTGTATCCATCAGAATTACTAAGACAAGCTCCAGCTATTGCCATTCATATTCTCATAAATCTCTCCCTTAGATTTCCTTGAATACCTTGATTTATTTTAGTTTCTATTAGATAAGCTACAGGAAAACAAGCTTGTAAATGGAAAATGGTCTGGCTTAACCTTGCTGTGATTTGCAAAACCTAATCTAATCAAAGCTTTTGATAAATTTCTGAGATGCTCTGCTATGATAGACCTCTCCGCCCTGAACTCTTACATCATCTTTGTACCACCTCTGTTCTAAAATAAGCCTCATACCTTACTGTGTGGATTCAGAGCGAGAGGGATTTGTCAGGACTGCTAACAGACCCTCCTTCAGTGATTGGCCCTGCTCAGAGAACAGAAACTATCAGTTTGTGTCACTAGAAAAATCAGGACTGAATCACAGGTGCATGTTCAAAAATCTGTGAGGTTGCAGATATGTGAAAAAAAGCTGTGTTAGTGGTAGAAGTAACATAATGAACAGATAATAATAGAACAGATGTGTTTTGAATAAACTGGATAACTTGGAACATTGAAACTTTAGTGTGAGATTCCATGTCTGGTCTAAAAACTTAATTATTCTATAAATTCCTGGGCATTTGCATTTTTATTAAGAAAAAAAAAAGCTCTGAATATCCTGAAAGTTGCTAATTAGAGTCACTTCTAGCTACCTTGCCTCTACTGAATGAAATGTTAATAAGCTAATTCCCGTGAATCTGTCAGATATAAAGTTGCCTAATTGCCTGCATTGTATGCTACAGAGATCACAATTGCATCGAGGTCCATTTCTAGGTTGACGTTTTTTCCCTGCTGAAAATGCTGTGAACAGTGTTTACTGTAGCTGGTGGGCAGTGGAGGAGCTCTGCTCCTGGAAGCGGAGTGCTCATTATCTCCCTTGGGGTCTGAGCTGGAGAAATCCCCTGTAAAAGCTGCAGGTATCCCATCCTTACTGTCTCTGCTTGCCATTGTTAGTGTGTCACCTGTGAAGAGGAAAGTGACTGTCCTCAGTGGAGAGGAAAGCTTGTTGGAAAGAGCACACGGTGACGGTGGGCCTGAGGAAAGCAGCTGCTGCACGAGACTGACCCCAGCTTGGCCAAAGCTATGATGACTTTGGAGCATGTCCTGGTGCAACTGTTTAGTGAAATGGTGGATTTGGGTTGTAGGGACCATGTTGGTGGCTTCTAGTAGCAGTGAGCGCAGGTAATACTGGGCTCCAGTACAGCCAGCAGGTACTGCAAGGCAGAGCAGCCATTGGAGAGCAAATCCAGTCCATGTCTTCAGAGCATTTAAATCTGCATTATTGTAGTTGCTTCTTACAGGGACAGTGGAATGAGGCTTCATCGTTCTGAGTTTGCTTTTAAGTAGGTCTCCATTCAACAGATTAAAAGAAGAATTCCTGGAGAAACGTTAGGACACAGATAGAGGCATCAGGCTGTAAGACTGAAAGCAGGAAAGTGTGAAGTATGATAAGGGAAACAGATTGCCAGGTTAAAATACAGCCCACAGGAATGAACATGGTCTGCTAAAATCTATTCTGTGAAGTGAGAGGAGAGGAATAGAAGTTTTGGAGAGACACAGGAGTGGTGAGGACTGAAAATCAGCAAACAGGCATTGGATTTTTCGTTGTAACTTCTGTTTCTAGAAGGCTGACATGTTCTTGGTTAGGAAGATTTCATTTGTCTTATTGGAGGGAAGGGGGAATAAATATTCTTAAAAGGTAAAGGAATTTCATGGTCACACAAACGTGTCTGTCTGCAGAATGTGTAAAACAGGAGGTATGCAGGTAACTGCAGAAACACTGTGTAACAGCAGGTGGATAATACAGTGTCGAGTTCTTGTATGGCTGAAAACAGAAGAGATGTGGAATCTTAGTGTCCATGTGGTGTGCTAAAGGAGATGTATTTCTATTCTTATTTTTTTTATTATTTGAGAGGCTTAAATAAAAAAGAGCACTTAAAATATAAACAGATCCCAGGTGCACTGAAGTTCATTAGTTCTTGTAGACAGAACAGTCACGTTTGCTGGCCTAGGGCATAAGATAAAATGTTAATTTGCCTTTGTAGAGGACTTTAATGCCCTAAAGAAGTGGTGTTATTTTTAGAGCCAAGAGAGGTTTCAACTTGCACTCCAAGTTGCACTTGTGCTTGCTTAGTTTCATGAGCACTTGCCCAGAATCATGATGGACTGGGCCTATGTGTTTCCCTCCTTGATGATGCCCAAGAGCCAGCTTGAGTCTTTGGGCCTGCTGTGGGGGGAGATCAAGCCTGGGCTCAGTTTGTGTCCCAAACGCTGTTCAGATAGAAACAGCCCTGGCACAGGGCTGGAGGTTATAGCAGCCCTGCAGCTGATGGGGACTGCTCGGACAGGCACTGCCTCCGGAGGAAATACTCACCTGAAAGAAATTCAATTTTGCTCTTCAGTGCTTATTTAAAAGCCAATCTTCTGCTGTAGCTATCTCTTAAAACACTGTAAAGAAAGTAGCATTTTAGAAACATGTATTGTTACCCAGGAACCTGACGAAATGCTGTTCTCCACAAAAGATAAAATGTTGATCTTTTTGTTCTTTAAGATTCTTATAGCATCTGACTGCTTTATAAAAAAACCCAAAGGCTAATCTTTGTGGCACTTGCTAGCAAACATGCCCAAGATTTATCCCCCCCTCCCTTTTTCCAAAACTTACACCTGTTTTGTTTCTGTTGCTTGTTTCATTAAGATTTTGTTCTGGAGTCACATTTTGTGTGTTATAATAGAGGAACGAGCAATTTCATTTGCTCAGTAAGGTGCTTCAGTTATTAGAGCCCCTGGCAAGTGTAAACAAAATGCATGTATAGATGAGAGTATTTGCCACTTCTTGTCTTCAAAGTGCTTTTACAGTCATTAACCGATTATTCAGGGTTCATTCTGTGAATATCCAGATGCATCCCTGAGTTGCTTGTATTAAATTACACTTACAAGATCATACAAATTGAAAGGAAGTACCTGATTTCAGTCGTAAGGAAATTAATGATATCTTAATTAACCATTTAGTTAAAACAAATAATCTAGATGTTGCGGAGAACAACTGATTTGAAAAAAAACCCTCTCCTTAATGCATTGTCTTTACAAAAAAACCCTGGGTTGTACCAGGGATAGGAAGCAAAGCTGCAGAAGCTGCTCTATAAATCAGCAGATTACTCTGTAAAAAATCAGCAGCAGTGCTGAAGGTCTGTTTATTCTGTTCACAAAGAGCACAGCGGGGATACAGAGGCAGGGGAGCAAAGCACTAGGAACCGAGTTATTAACTTAGTTGCGTGGTCATCCCTTGCAGAAGTAAACAACGCTTTGTTTAGAAAACATTACATTTATTTTCTTAATCCTCGAGAATCCATTGCTTTTGTAAAATTGGCTGGGTGTTATGTAAGACAGAAGAATTTGAGTAGAGTAAGAGGAAGTCCTTGCTATTTCTGTCTCTGCTTAAAATCTGTAATTGTCCCTCTTCTCTAAAATACCCAGGTCTTTTCTTTATTACATTCTGTAACAGGTAGAGTTGTGATGAGCTTCGTGGCCTCTGCCTTACGGTGAGTCATTTAATTTGACTTTTTTGAAACCACAGCTGAAATGGTGATACAGCTGATAGATGCAGTTCCAGAAAGAGAATCTTAATTAACAATGGCTGAACTGAGCAGATTAATTTAGATTAAAATAGCAGTGAAGATGGAATGAGTTGGATTTTTACTGAGTTTTCCAGCTTAAATGGCTTCTGCTCAGATCAGGGAAGTCCCTCTGACATTCTTCTTTCCTCCCTGTGCAATGCACTGAAACAGTTAAAAGCAAATTGTACACATTTTGTTTAGCCCAACAGTCTGGAGGTTTAGAAGATAAGAAGTGCTTCTCAGCATGAATGAACTGTGAAATGTATTTGAGAATGAAGCTTTTGATGAGAATTTACATCAAAAAAACCACCCAAACTTTCATTTTAAAATATCACACTGTTTATTCCTGCAGAGAAGTCTTATCTCTGAAATTTCAGGCTGTTGTACTAAACAATTGTCTTTACAATATTTTAATGGCAATTGACATTTGAACCCTCCCTCACAACTCTGTGTGTATGTGGAAATTCTCTATTGGCTTTTCCTTGCTTCAGGTGTAATATCCCTTGAATATTTTTAGGCCGAATGCCCTTTTGGAATTATACAAGGTTTTGACTCTTAGGTGGTTGGTCTGAGAAAAATAAGGAAAGCTTTCCTGCAAATGGCATTGTGAACATTGTAGTGGAGTCATCTCCAAGCAAACTTCTTTCTTGGTTACTCAGCGTGATAAATTCTCTTGAACATCCAGAGATGGGTAGAATCACTTTTCTGGCCAGGATGAGTACAACATAAACATGGGAGGTGGGTAGCTCACTGCTGCCTGCGTGTTTGCAGGAGCTGCTGAAATGTACTCATGCTAGTGAAAGTGTAAAACAGCTTGTATCGGGAAAGCGATTGAAACTATATGGCATAAGCAAATATAACCAAAAAGAATTTCCTGGAATCACTTGTATCCTGTTCTTGGATGTCATTTGTAGCATTTAAAGAGACAGAAAGTTCAGCTGACATCAGAGGCACATAATGTAAGCTGTCAGGTCTAATAGCTTTCACAAGCTCTGGTGCCATTTAACTATAATAGAAAATTAAATAATTCAGCGTTCACAAACATACGGTAGAACTCTTTGGCATGTGCTGTGGCCCATAGGCATTTTCAGGAATCCTTTGAAAAACAACCATTTTGTGGATTACGTTTTCCATCTACCTGTGTGTGCGCAAAAGAAGAATCTGGATGTTGCCTTGTTCCACTTGTTGCAAGTGCTCAAAGTGTAGACACCAGCATCCCCTCACAACTGCTGCTTTCTCACACTAAAGATCTATGAAGCAGGCTACAGGTTCACTCCAGCTCTGGAGTAGCCAGAAGATTCCCAACTTGGGGAAGGAAAAAATCATTTCTCAAATCTTGCTGTGCCTGTAACACACATCATCTGTCTCCCCCTGTGAGGAGCATCTTAAAACCACATTCCACCCTGCTTCAGTTACATTTGTTTTTTTTAAAGGCTATCATTCCCTAATTGATCTAAAACCCTGATGCCAACCAGCTGAAGGGAGTGCTGTTTATCTGTGCTGGTGTTGGAAAGCAGAACAAAGGCTGTAAGGGAAAGGGTCACTAAATCTGGTATAGCTGGGAACTCAATCTCCTCTGACCCTCACTTCAGCCTTGGGGAGCACTACAGCCAGTGCCAGCTGGCAGGGTGCAGGCTGCTCCTCAGTCTGGGGTCTCTGGACTGGGACCCTCTTCCTGGGAAATGGCCGTGCTGGTTTACAGCTACTTCTGCAGATCTGGTGCAAGTGCCCAGCAGGACCACGCAGCTCTCCCCGTGCATCCTGGCTGGCAGGCACCAGCACGCTGCCCTGTATCGCAGTGCGAATGCTGCCTGCACCGGGCTGGGCTGGCAGCAGCCAGCACTGCTGGGCTGTAAATAAGAACTTGTGTGTTAGATAGGCAGGGAATGTTTTCAAGGGGGTGATTTTTCAGGGCTGACAGAGTTGGAAAGGATTAGGATGCCTGCCAGGGAGTGAAATGTTGAGCTCCTCTCGAAATTCTGCTGAACAGGTAGATGCCATTGAAAAGGGATTTATGTATTATGGTGTGGGAGGGGGATGAGGAAGGGAAGAAGAGGAATCAGATGGGTATTTTGTATGTGAATTTGCTTTTCTTATCTGGGAAGGGACAGGTAGTCTGCCTGAGCAGCCTCTGCTTTTAATTTTTGCTGCCCTGGCACAAGGGGCAAGTGGGAGGAGAGGAGGGGCAGCCAGCTTGGGAAGCCCAGCTTGCTGCTGCTCCCAGCCAGAGGGGTGCTGTGGGGTGCAGGTAGGGCCAGTCCTTCCCCCTGCAGTGGCATCTCACCTCCAGCTGCTTCATTGGCCCCTCTAGGTGATGGAGGCAGCAGCTCCCAGACCGTAAGATGTCCTGCTCAGCATATAATGCTGGGCAGGGGCTTGCTGCGCAGGGACTGACTGGGCATTGATCAGTTGGTGATGAGCCATTGTTTTCATTTGCATCACTTGTCTGTCTTGGGTTGTTTTTTGTTGGGTTTTTTTATTATTATTATTATCTCAATTACTAAAATGGTTTTATCTCAACCCAGAAGTTTTCTCTCTTTTACATTTCTGTTTTTTCTCCCCTTTCCCACAGGGTAGTGAGCAAGTGGCTGTGTGGGGCTTGGAGTTATACCAAGACAGTGGGTAACTGCCAGGTTGACCAATTCAGAACTTAATCTGTTCACTTTTGCAGGGGGGAGCACCTCTCAGAGCATACTTATGACACAGGAAAAGCTTCACTTACTAATTTTCAGTATTTCTTGTGTTTGAGCTGGTAAATGCTCTGCATGTGTCAATGTTCATTACATATTGTAGAGGATGATTTTTCCCTCAAAAGGTGCAAGTTCCTTTGTTCAAGGTATGTTTTGTACTAACCTGATCAGAAGGTAAATTGAAGCTTATTCTGTTTGTAGCTATGGATGGAAACATTCCAAAATCCCGATTCAACTGTCGCCAGAAGTACCAAACAACCTAATAATCTATACTCTCTCATTTCAGTGCCAGCAAATAATTCAACAGTCAAATTAATCATAGACCTCAGGAAAAACAGTAGTACAATTCTGCATGAAATAAAGCATGGCTCCTGTTCAACTGAGCCTACTCTGTTCTAGTGTATTCTGATTCAGCAAATCTTTATGTTTTTTCAAGTAGGCTGAATGTGTGGGAGGAGATAGCTCAGCCACCTGATACCAGGATGTAGGTTTTTCAGGATTTTCATCTCTAAATCCTGTTGTTCAAGGATGTGTCAGGCTGTTTCCATCCCAGAGTTGTTGGATACCGGTTCAGTTCCAAAAAGACATGGAAGTAGAGTCTAACACCTCATGCTGCAGTGTGGGATGACTGCAGCTTTCCTTTGGATTTGGGGGAAGCACAGAGTAGCCAGCATCTGAACAGCTGGAACTAAGAGCCTCTCTTACTGTGGATTTCAGAATCTTTCTAAGGGTTAAGGATTGAATGAGAAACCTTGTGTTCTTTTTCATGTTTCTTCCAAGTATCAATCACCTTTGCAATCTGAAGTTAATTTATTGTACGAGGAAGATGCTCACATCAGTGCATGGGTGACAAAGGTGTAATATCTGTGTCCTCACAAATGGACCAAAGTCCTGCAATGTCCCTGCTAGGCTTTTTCTTTATCATGTAGATAATAAAAAACTGCAGAAGGACTGTTTAAGCTTGGGTCTGCATGTCCAATATGTGCAACTGATAGCTGAGACCTGCTGAGAGTAACAGCAAGCTCCTGTTCCACCAACTTGAAGCTGGAGCTATGGATCTTTAGCCATTAAAAAAAAAAAAAAAAAAAAGTGTAGATCAGTTTTATGAGGTGAAGGGTCAGAACAGAGATATTACTCAAACTGTGTCTTCACAGTTTATTATAGTGGCTGTGACCATAATAGCTGGTACTTACATTAAGGCAGTACCCTGCTTTTTATTATACTCATATCCTCACACCAGCTGGACATCACTGCATCTGGGCTTATTTGAGTGTTTGTGGTTTTCCTGTGGCAAGCTGAAGTCCATTATTCATTTAGTGAAGGCTTTAGCAGAATTTCTGCACACTGTGAAGATCAGACCATGAGTAGTGTCTTGTGTGGTTTCATAGAATCTAAGTTTGTTTGAGCTTCTTGGGGACACGGGTAGCTTGTCCAGCGTTGCTTGTGAGGTGAGTAGGCAAACTGGGGGCGAAACCTGTATCTACCATCTAAACATTTGGATCAGCCTTTCTTTTCTCATTTTGTGTCTCTTCTTTTTCCCTCAGCACAAATAGAACTGAACCCTTTCAATCCAATCCAATTAAGAAATCTAATTAGCACTCAACTTGCAGAGCACTATTATCATGTTGACTTTTAATCATGCTACTCTGAGTATGTTTCTTTTCTGAGCCCTGACTGTTACAGAATAATTAACTTGAACATGCTGAGGCAGAACACTTTTCTTTAATAAAAAATTCTTTAAAATATTGTGCATTTATTAGCTGCTTATGTGATGTGTGGAGAAAAAAAGGATAAACCAGTTATCCAGACTGAAAAGATGAGCTTAATGTTGGCTTCTTTGTGGCAGCCCTTAGTGAGTGAAAGTTTGTTTTGTGTAAGAAGGTGCACGTTGACTAACAGAATCCACTGAAGGACTACAAAACTGAGCTAAAAGGGCTGACCACAGCTTTCGGTGATCTCTGAAGGTTTGTGTAATTGCTTCTCATGGCTGTGTCTTAGTTATGAAATGTTTTATTTTTAATTAAACCACCATCCCTCTTGTAAGTACCATTTTAATTTGGTTTGTAATGAGGGAAAGAACTAATGCTATGCGTTAGTTAGCACTCACGGGATACCAAGTGAATCCTGACGAGCTGTACAGACAGACTGTCAAATCTTGTTGGTCTGCCTTCATCACTCCCTTCCCCCAAATCTTCCTACACTCAGGTTTTATCCAAGCTATAGTTTTCATGGTTACAAGGTCTACTAACACTGCTATGATAAAACAGGTACATTAAAAGTTTCATCTAAAATCCCCCTGTAAAATAGGAGTTGGGAGGACTAAAAACATTTAGAGTGGGGGGAAAGAGGAGGTCTGGAATAAGTCCTTTTTTCAAGTGCAGATATGATTGCCTTGCAAAATATGAAATGAAAGCACAGTTTCCTTCCATGCTGCATCTGCAGAGGTATGTGTTTTAATGCACTGCCAGCTTTGCCAAGCCTAGCAACAAAGGAGCCAGCTTGCAGTAGTCCATGTGATGGAGATTTCTTCAGTTTTGAACATTTTCAGTAACATTTTTGTCCGTAGTAGAATTTATTCTCAAGGTGTAGAGAATAGAATGAATATATTGCATCAACAAAAACTTGACACAGATTGCTTTAGTTTCATGGTCTCATCAATCAGAATCAGGGGCTAACACAAGCCCATGCTTGTCACCCAAGTCTTTCAAGAGGCAAAAGGACACACAGCCACTTTTGCCCCTACATGATTCGCTTCCCCCATCCAAACTGCTTGGATTTAGTCACAAAGCTTTAGCTTTTTCTGATGCTACTGATGCATTGATCAGTGTGAGCTAGGACAACTCAACAAAAAAACCCCACAACAACAAAAACAAACAAACAAACCACTGTCAAAAACCCCTCAAACAACCAAAAAAATGCAGAGGTGGCAGCAAAAAAAAAGTCTTTAGCTGATTTTTTGCCTTTATTATACTTAAATATCTAAGTGTGGAGGGGGGTGAGCAAATCTTGGTGCTCTGTCAAAATGTGTTTTACTAACTATTGCTTTTTCTTTGACTCTTTTTTTGTTTGTTTCTTTATTCTGTCCTTTCCTATAAAGTGGTGCCTTCCAAGCACTCAAACACTGCCATAGGCTTTGGTTCTAGAAAATGAAAAGCTGATGGAGGGGTTTTTCAGTTAGCTGAAAGAGCACCCTTCTGATTTTCTGCACACTGTATTTTTGTCATATATCAACCTGGTAGCCTTTCTGCTATTTGATTCAGTTAGTTTGATTCAGTTAGTCAATTACTACAATGATACTTAATTTAGTCTTTTTGTTTGGTAGTACTACAAGTCCTTAGAGCCAAAGTATCTAGATAAATTCAGTGTAAAACAGAAAACAAGTTCCCTGCTTTTAAATTGTGAATTATGAGAGTGTATCTGAGAGATTTACTTTGGATTTTGTCTTCAAATGAGACATGGAAAATTGATAAATGTACAGACATCAAACTATTTGACCCCAGCTTGTTCTGAATGATTTATGTACTGTTCCCACCGCACTGCATCAAACTGCCTTATGAAGTGCAAAAGCACTTATTTCAGACAAACTCCAGGATCTTTCTGGAGTATTTAGGAGCCTAAATAGTGAGTGGGATTGTGCAAGGTAAGTCCCTATGTGTGGAAATCAAAGGTTGCTTGTTGATTCTATCAAGCTGTAGGTCGAACGCTGAAACAGGTTGCTCTAAGAGGCTGCAGAATCCCCATCTTTGGCAACAGTCAAAACCTGACTGTAAACTAACCTGAGCAACCTGTCACAGTTAACCCTCCTCGGAGCAGTGCCTCCAAACCTCTCTATCATCAAGATAGATCCTGATTCTGTGTAAGAAGAATAGAAAAGTTAATGTCTCAATCTTACACTGGAAGAATGAAGAGATGAAATTGCAAAATCAAGTACTTAACAGAGGAGATAAGTTGGGTCTCCTGAATTGAATGCTGTGTTAATCTTGGAATAAATTAGGCTTTCCTGGTTTATTCTGATGAAATAAGAAGTATAGGCATGACTTCAGGAGCATTCTAGCAGAGGGTAAAGAAAGTTTACAAACTTCTGTTTAGTGTGCACTTCATATAACAGGGAATGAGATTTTCCCTCTCCACATGCAATTATTGTTTCCAATGGACACAAATAGTAGAGACAGGCATCCTGGTTTTGATTGTCCTTGTAGGTGAGGGGTTAAAGGTATTACCAGATAATAACTGTTGGATTTACCCTCTGTGAAATAAGACAGTCTTACTCCAGTTCTCCCTGGCCAGGGGAAGCTCTTTGCTGTCTGCTTCCACAGCTGGATGTAATGCATGTTCTTGCTGATAATACCAGCAAAGAGATCAAGCACGAAAATATCCTGGCCTAGAATTTCCTAGGTATTTCAGCAAGGTTCTTTGAAAAACTATACCTGTGCCATCTGCAACAGCACAGAAGATTTATGTTTTGCGCTGTAAACCTTGTAAAGTCAGACTCAAGCTGAAGTGTACATGTGGTTTATGGTCCCCTCAGAGCTCTTGCATGAGATCTGAAAAGATACCATATCTAAACAACAGTGCTACCTAATTTGAGGGAGAAACACTATGTTACAGCTCCTTTCCAAAAAGCAAGAACTGCTTGTGATCCAGTGGCGGTTTTGATTACAATCTCTAACAGGACAGTCAGCCTTGCAAGAATGTGGCAGATTATTTTTTTAGGACTCAACCCCCTGGAATCTTAAGAGTCTTCTGCTCCAACTGGAAACTCCCAATGTTTATTCCCAGTGCACAGAGTGGGAAACTGTACGAGGCACTTCTGTTTTTAAAGGAAGTGACGTTTATGGTCTTCCAGAGATACGAGGAGAAGGGATGTTAATGTGCAGGTAAAAATAACCTGCACAGGAGTTAGCCCCCTACCATGCAGGCTTCTTCCCCAGCTTTGTGTAGCTCCAGCTTATTACTCATGTAGGAAAAAAAACAAAACCCAAACAATAGCTGAAATAGTTTTCCTGGTTTGCTTCCCAGTGAGCCTGGGTATATTCCCTCTCTTGTGAAGGTCTGCACGGAAGGTCACACACATCTGCATTTGAATTGGGGCAGGTTTAGGGTAGCTATCTGGTCACTTACATAGCCTGATTTCTAGACAAGCTAAATTGTATTAACTGAAGCACTGGATTTACTTTATTTTTAAGGTTCCCCACCCCCCCCTTCATCATGTCATGCACAAATTAGTCCTTCAAAGAGTAATTTGAAAACAGGGGCTTATGTGTGACAAGAACATACAATGTGAAATGTGTGGTACTTTTGTATTCAGTTAATTAGAAACTTGAGATATCTCATTACTAATAAAGCTTCAGGTTTCTGTTCTTTGAAGCAGACAATTTTCCAATCAGGCATAATTACTGAGAAAAGCTCCTTGGCTGGATCCATTAAGTGCCCCGCCTGGTTTGGTTTGGGGTTTTTTTTCCTCCCCTTTTCCTCACATCTTGGCCTGGAGATAGTAAAAGATATGGCAAACCTCCAATAATTACCTGGATGGCAGACATTTAATAGCTTTATAATGTATCTGAGTGAAGGTTATTAAATCTGTTATGCTGAGATTTACAGCCACAGCTATTTTATTCTCTCACTACATAGAACTTTAAAAATTTTCTGTGCAAAAGGAAAAATATTGCTTTCCAAATACATGTTAATGAATTGTTGGGCATAGTTCATGCAAAATTTGTATCAAGTGTCTGCCCTTGAATGGTTTTCTGGATAGACCACCAGATGTAAATGCCTCCTTATTGTTGGAGAAATTATGTATTTCAAATGACTTCCTCATCACTTCAGAAACATTAGCACCCTTGTCTATTTGTAATCTGTCTTTTTACGTTCTTGATTAGAATTCAGAGTCCAGAATTAATTTCCTAGGTTTATAGGTTGGGGTAGAACCGCTGAAGTAAAAATACCATGCCTGAGAATTTAACACAGGATGTTCTAGTGAAAGAAACTCTTTTTGGGACAGAGCAGATTTTATTTTTCTAGGATGGTGTAGGAAAACACGAGAGGAATGATTTGTGATAAGACCTGAAAGAAAAAACACTGCAGGCATTGCTGTCATTGCAGAAAATGATTACAAATGACCTTAGAAAAGCGATCCAGCATAATTCTGAGCACCAAGATGCGTAAAAATTTTCTGTCTTATGCATTACTGAGTAAATCGCGATGGCATAATATCCAGGTGTCTTATGCAAGGCTTTTCAAGGTCTCTATTATGGTACCAAAAAAAAAGTTGTTGGAAAGGGACTTAAAATCTACAAAGAGTGCATTAGCTGGTGTTACTCAGGAGTCCAGCTAAATGTAAAGTGGGTTTAAAATTCCTATGGCTTAAGCAGTATTTCATGTGGTTTAAAATAAACAGCTTATAGATATGTATATTACTTTGCAGCATGCTTCTGAAGCTCCAGTTTAAATTCAGTGGTGAAAACCACTGGACTGTGGAATAGATTTCACTTCAAATCTAGACTTCTCATCCTATGAGATTAGATCTGACTCTTTGTAAGGAAATAATCTGTTTAAGTCTACTTTTTCATTGGGGGGTACCCAAAAATACATGCAGGTTCAGGAATGAAGGCAAGAGAATTCTGTTCTTCTGTCCCAAAGGTGACACTGTTTTCAGAATGTGTTATTGAACTTCTGCATTGAATGGGTGTAATCAGTGCCAGAGCAGAACTGTTCCAGCTCAATGTGTATGGATGGTCTGAGAGAGAGGAAATTGCAAACCAACATAAACAAGGTGACCAGTTTTTAGACATTTTGTTGTACCAGTGCTGAGAATACACAGTTGAATTATCTTTTTAAGTAACCTTAAATTGTTCCTGATGTGTGTGTGTTCTCCCTCTCTCTCCAATTGCTATTTAATACAAAGCAGACAACAGAAACCTTGTTGGTTTGCCTAACAAGTACATTTGTGGGTTTTTTCCAAATTTCCTCCAATTTAAATCTGCCATTTTAAACCTCACAGGCATGGCTGGTCTGGTACATTTGGTACAAAGTATGACAGCTCTCCTAAACAATCCCTTAATGGTTAGAAAACTGACTCGGAATGTTTGAGGTGGGAGGTGAGATCCCCTTCAGCTCGTGCTCACACACATACCCTGTGCTGTCTTGGTGGTCCCCTGGGCATGCTTCCCACCATGCCCAGTTACTGCTGGCTGCCTATTGGTTTCACCTTCCGACTGCCCTTGCTGCTGCTTCCAAGTGAAGAAAACAGCCAACAGAGATGTAATATCCAGTAGCTTGTACAAAAGTTGGTCTTTTAAGACAAACCTTTTCTTCTGCTGAAGTGTCTGTTAGCTGCCTTGGTCTTCCTGTGAAATGAAGGGAGCTTGCTCTCGGGGGGGGGTCTCTGTTGGTACTGCACAACTGCAGGATGTGCTTCTTGTTATGGCTGAAGAAGTCACTGTTGCTAATCCACTGACCTGTATTATACCAGAGTTCACTCCAAAAGCATCTTCTGAAAAAAAAAAAAAAGAATTTGCAAATTCTATTTATATCTTTCATTCAAGAGTAACTTCCCAATGTAAGTAAACCTTTTATTGTTCAGAGGAGAATTGATGGGGTTTGTATTATCTCAAAAACCAAAATGTTCAACCATGAGCTGCTGTAAAGTATTCTCCTTCAGTGTTTATTTCCCTTTCAACAGTGTATGGCCTTAGTGCTTCTGTGGGGGTTTTGTCGGTGGGTTTTTCCCCCCATGATTGTCATGTTTTTTCTCTCTGCAAAGTCAGAATGGCTTCATGGGTATTTGCTTGAGTGAAAGCAAAGGGTCTCAAGAATTGCCTTGGAAGTTTTAATGAGCTGCAGTCTGCCAGTGTCTTGCTCAGTTTTGAGTCTGAGACTGATCTTTGTTCAGCAGAATTTCAGATGGGTTTATGGAATTACTCACTGAAATGCAATCCTCCTGGGAGAAGCTGCTGCTAGCCTCTGCTTTGTCTTTGTGCCCAGTCTCATCTGCAGGGGTGGCCGAATTACTCTTGTTGGGTAACTGCAGGTTTCAAACAAGTGCCTGCCATTAGGCTGTGCTCCTCCTACTTCCAGAAGTGTTTGGATGTAGATAAATGCTTTAGATCCATCCCAGTTTTTGAGCTCCTTATTGAGGCTATGATAGGCTATCTCCTTTTGTGAACTTCTTGCTCAGAGTTTGCAATGCATTTTTCCTCAAGGTTGGCTCAGTAAATTGGCACATTTCTAGCAACAAAGGCAGGCATCTCTATTTAGGATTAGAAGAATAATCAACCTAAGTTTGGCTGGCACATATGGTATTGGGTAAACTGGCTTTTATCTGATGTCTTGATTTATCATTCAGTTTTCACTATTTCCTCCTGTCTTTTTGTCTTTTTTTTTTTCTCCCTCCTCTGAGTATTCTTCTCTGTGCTGTTTTGCAGCTTTTTATGGGGTAAGACTGCTCAACAGCAGCTGAAGGAATAGTGAAGTTTTCAAACCAGTCAGTTTGAATAGATGTAGGAACAAAAGAAAACTAGACTTTAGAGAGCAAGTCATTGAAAGCAGCATTAAAACTAGGGGTGCATAAAAGGAAGGCAAAGTTGTGTATAGACCTGAGCCTGAATAATTTGAATTAAAGGGTTCAGGTAAGACAGTGGGAAGATGGCAGTGTACCAAAGTAAGCTGCTTCAAAATGCAGGGAACATGACCTCTGGCCTGGCTTCCCTTCAGGGCTCTAGGAAACATTCTCTTGTCTTCTCTCAATTGCCTAACCAGAGTTTTCTTTGTAAAATATTTCAAAACTATAGGTGAAAGCTTTATAATAGTAGCTGTAATTGTCTCCTGGTTGGTATTTATATAAGATGAACTTAAAGCTGAAGAACTTGCCCATTATTTTTCTTTTTGTAGCTGTTTATTTAATAGACTGTATGCGTATTTCCTCCCAGTTCTTAGTAATTTGCTAAAATTTTGTGGACTACATAAATTTAAAGCCCATTTAAGCAACATTGTTGACCAACCGCATCATCTAGAATTGTAAAAAATACCTGCAGACTTGCAGCAAAAGGGAGGTCTTCAGGACATATTTCCATTTCATTATAGCTGGGAAACAGAGACCTTTGTATCAGCTTTGCTTATCAGGAAATAACCTTGTGCTAAAATGAATTGCAGTGCCTGTTCAGAATACAGCCAGCAAATGGTTTCCTAGTTAACAGGCTGAGGCTAAGAAAGATTTTGTGGCTTTTGCAAGCAGAAATGAAAGAAAACCCAGCATTTTGTGGTTTTCCTTCTCTTCAATGCTAAGAAAGGAAGGAGGCAGAGTTGATCTGATAACTTGGAAAAACACTGCTGTCAGGGGGGATTCAGCACTCCCTCTCCTTCAGTGGTTTCCAGGCAGAGCTGCAGTGCTGCTCTCCCTCTGCTCCATGAAAACACGAGGCTTTAATAGTTGAGCTTGGATCCAGCGACAGGCAGATAAAGATGTTACTAAAGGCTTCCTGTACCAGTCCCTTTGTCTTTGCTGATTTTTGCTAAGTATTGAGCATATGCTGTTTTGGCAGATCAGAGTCTCAGAGAAACTTTCCAAGAAACCTCCAGCCAGATAGCGTATTGTGAAGGTTCTGATACTGCCTTACCCTGCACAGAGGTTTGTGCTGCCTTGCTATGGGCCACTTCATCAATAGTTCAGTATCATGTTCACACTACTAAAAATTAGCCATATTTTGTGTAATGGCAGCTGGCTTTGGGCAAACCTGCCAACTGCTGAGTCCCTCCAGCTTTCCTGCAATGAGAGTGACCGCTCAATATGGGTCAGCTTCGGAGTGTGCTTGGAGGCTGTGCTGCAGCTGAACGAGATGTCTCTTGCTAGGTCTTACCTTTCCCACATTTCTCTGCAATTAGAATTAGCCAGGAGGAGAAATGAATGAAATGAGAACATGCAACTTCTTAATGAATTAGATTCAAGATAATTAATTGGCTAATTACAGGAACATGTTAATTCCCCATCACTGGAACTACCTTCCCCTGATGGCATCTTTGGTAACTGACGTCTTTATTAAAATGAAAGTGTTGCTCTATTCCTCCCCTGAAGTCACAGCAAACCCACATCACAACACGCCCAGCAGCTGCTGTCCTACTGAACACCATTACATAATAGGGACCACAGTTTGGGCAGTCTCTGAAATGCAGGGATATGAATAGATTTATTTCCTACCTGTTGGTAAAGTAGGGCAGAGCTATTTTTCAACAAACTTTCTTCAAAATTATGCCAATGAGACCTGGAGAAGGGATCTAGTCTTATCCCAAATGACTTTCTAGAAGACAAGCGTCCTTGGCTGCTTGTGAGGAAATCAGGAGTGATTTGCCGAGCTCTGAGATGCTGAAATTCATATAAAGAGGTTATTAAGATTTTTGTGACATATGGTTATTTTCTTGGACTAAGGCCTATGTTGGTAGCAGTGGATGTTTCGTGGCTTCAGTTTGTTGTATTGCATGTTCTACATTGACCTTTCCTCTACTCACGGATCAGCTGCTTCAGGACTCTTTCAATGCCCCCATACTGTAACTTCCTGATGTTTCACAGCACTCAGCACACTTGTTTTCATTCAAGTCCTCCAAGGCAGTGCCGTTAGCCCACTTGTAAAAGGGGGAGCAAAGCACAGAGCTCAGGCTGGATGTGCACCTCCTTCCTGGGCTCCTAAACACACTGGGGCATATTGGTGTCTGTGACTCAATAGTGGTTTCACAATTTCTCCCCAGCAAGCAACCAGGTTTCCAAAGTCACAGGCTAACATCCATCTTTCCTCTCTTTTTGTGACTCCCCATATCCTGCTAGGAACAAGCAAGGGCTGACACTGAGCATCTATTAGTTAGTGCTTCACACCATTTGTGTGAGTGATAACCTGGCAGTAACTAGGGACTACAATGATGGAAGTGATGCAGAACACCATGTCAGCCAAGCAAGACTGAACATCAAAGACAGAATATCAATTCCACTCTTGACGTAGTGTTGACTTAGATGTGCTCAAGAGAAAAATAAGGATGATAGAAATAGAGCACTAGCCCCAATATACCCAGTATAATAGGTGGTTTATGGATGGTCAGGCAGAACATGGGTACACAGAAAAGGAATTTACACACCTCCCATCCAGGTCATATTGCTAGTCCTGGTGTACCTGGCCCCACCAGGTTCCCTGAGGATTCATTCTGTATGTTTGTGATACAAAGCATGAGGGGTTTATCCTGTCCTGCTGCTGTCTGGCTGTGCCTGTGGGAGTCTGCAGCCTTTCCTTTCAGCCCCCCAAGGGGGAGAGGCATAGAAAAAATGCTCCTATGAAGGCTCAATCTCAGCTTTGACAATTCCTCAGGACGGAAGGTGCAGTCCTTCACCTGGGTGTGGCACCGATTTCCTTCCAAGTAAAGGCTCTGTTTAAGACGTATCGGTTCAGCTTTCGTGGCACAGATGATTCCCCTGTCTCTGTGCTTTGGAGCTGTAGCAGAGACCAAAACAAAGCCCGGAATGACATTGTGCTGATGAAGTCAGAGGAGTGTCTGTGCAGTTAACATCACCATAAACAAGAGGTAACCAGAATCCTCAGCTGACACGGTTTAAGGCTGTTGTGTGGCATTTCGAAGGCTGTGCTCTGTCTAATGCCCCCTCTGAGCACAATTACTGTATAAACTGAATTGAATGTATTGAATAAATATGCTAACTTCTCCTTCTTTTTCTAGAGTTATAACAGTGACATTTTTAGTAGATTTGAGGTTATGTTATTTATGAAGATGTTATTTCTCCCTTAACTGACTCTCCTGGCACTGTTCTGTTGTTCAGGAAGATAGATCGATCTTATCTAGACTGTGCTTTTATCAAGAGGTTGGGTCAGACAATCCTTGAGGTCCTTTCCAACCTCGCATTCTATAATTCTATGACAAAGGTAAATATATATATAGAGAGAGAGAGAGGGAGAACGGAAAACAGTTTTTACCCAGGTCTGAAGAAACCTAAGTATTAACAATTGCTGGTGCTTATATCCTAATAGCTAGAGATTACCTTCTTGGTATTCAGGAGAAATACACAGGAAGCACATTTTTGTGCACGTTAGCACAAAAGGTTGTAGCTTTGCAATCTGGGCAGCAAACTAGACACTAGAAAATTTCTTCCTGTTTATGTCAGTTATTTGGCAGAGTGCATGCTATTTTGGCTCTGTGCTTAGGTGTGAAATCAAGTGGATTTCCACTTTCCTGTTTTGATGATATTGGAGCTAACAACTCAGCTGGAATTAGTGCACTTTGTGGAGCCGGATGATTTGAGAGTCTTACAAACAGTTTTCAGGCTCACAAAGCTTTACATGTTCACAAATATATTTAAGCGCTTTTTTTTCCCCCCCTCCCAAAGAACTAACCATGACATCTGGGGTTTTCTATTATGTCTTAAGATACAGATGGACTTTTTAATCTAAAACCAGTCCTCCTTGTAAGTCGCCTGTACAGCTGAAATGGCAAAACTATGCAGAAAGATGCCAATTGTGCCCCCTGAGCCTCTGTTCCAGTTTAGTTACAGGTGATGGGCAGTGTGTAAAGGCTGCCTTTCTAACTGAATGTTACACAAAACAGTGGGAATGGAGGGCAGAACACAGGGTGTTTTCTCAGCATAACTCATCTAGCTTCCCTCAAGCAATCTAAACCTTTACACAGTTGCTTAATTGGTTAAATGTATATCACCAAAGTGCTAAACTGGTGGAATGATTTCATGATCTGCCAGAACTGGAAGAACTTCTGCTTTCTCTCATTTCCCAATGGTTTTTCCTTCATGACTTTCTACTTCTGCGGAGAAGAATCCTTCATTTTTCAAGGCTGGCTGGAAATGGGATACTGGTCCCTACTTCCTTTTTGAGCAAAAAGTGAAGTGCTTGGATGTTGTGCCACAAGAGCTACATCTAGAGATGTATCTCTGAAATTCTTAACAATACTTTTGCTCAAAATTTTTAAGCTGTAATGGGAGGATAAATGTTATATGAAAGCAAGTTTATTGCAGTGCATGGTTTCCTGATGATTAACGAAAGAGTTAATTGTAATTAGCTACTTGTTGTAAATGTAAAATGCTTAAGGATAGAGAAAGGTCCAACCAAGGATTTTTCAATATGCTGAAGAGTGGTTTGTGTTTTAGATTAACTAAACTATCATCTCCAATACCTCTGGACATAATTTGGCATCATTGCTGGATTTAGGGTTTGTTCTTTGCTTGAAAGAGCTCTGAACAGAATAAGTACCAACAACTGAAATACCCTAAAATACTTCATCTAAATGCATTACCCTCCAGGCCTGAGCTATGATATATTTGAGCAGCAGCGAAGCGTCCACTGATGTATCCCAACTGATATTTTGTTTAATAATGGCAATTAAGCATTGCACTGTTTTCATGAGAATGTACCTTGCAATTAATAAGCTGCAGTTAAATTAAATTGCGGGAAGGGGGGAAGTAGCGTCCTCTCGCATCCTCTCTGCCTTTAATTAGAATGTGCTCAAATCAACAAGTTAACAGGAATATTTAAGTAGAGACAGAGATTTATTAAAATGCCCAATGAATACTATGGACGATCATGAAAATATCTAGTTAATTGCCATGGGCATATTTAATCAACTTTTCCTTAAGAAGCTCTTTGGATGGTCAGTTACAATGTTCTAAAGAACAATGATCTTTCTATGTCTGAACTGACCAAAATTGAGACTGACACTGGAACTGGACCAGCAGAATTCGCAATGGAATTTGGCCTTTCATCTTCATACCTGGAATGCTGCATACTTGATTTTTATGAAGTGACATGGTACCTGTAAATGACCATGTGATGTTACGAGTCTATAGGCACACACAGGGTAAACTGTTTGGCTCACAGTCCCAGTGTCAGTATTATGCTGCAGTATAGTAGCTGTCCCTGGAGAGCTCTGAGCTAGGAGTCTGTCACTGCCATTCTTCTGCAGACTTAGAAGAAACTCTGCAGTCCCACGGTCCAGCACTTTTACAAAGCACTGAACTCTGTCCCCTTTTCCTGTAGCCTGGCCTTGTCCCATTTGACTGACACTGGGATTAGCCCAAGACGTGCAACTCTTTTGCTTCAGAGGATAAGTTCCTCTGCAGTAAAATCCAACAAACTCCTTAATGCAGATGAATGTTTCTTTTATCAAGAGCTGGCTCTCAAATAGCTTATACTTTCTTGGGGAAAAAAAAAAGTTAGGCTTTGAGTTGTGCATGTTGTGGACTCTGAAGAAATTCACCTTCTTTTCCCCCAAGCTATACTTTTGATATCATCTTCAACCATGGAAATGCAACTGTAATGTGTATAGTTATTCAAGAGAACTGGAGAGCATTTTACCTGCTGAAGTGTGTATGATACATAGTACTCCTCAAATATGAATATTTACAAACCTGGGATGTGCTGTGTACAAATCATTCTTCTACCTGTGCTGCCCCTTCCCAGATGTGACATTATAGTCATAAATCTACTTCAGTTTGCTTTTGCCCTTGAATTTCAGCTTAAACTCGGAATGTAAATCTGGTTGCATAAAACCCCTGGCGCCTTCATTTTCCTTGCTGCTTTTTTCCATGTATCTCATATCTTTTGAGGGACTTTCAGCAATTTTACTTTTCTTCCTGATCTCCTGATATTCTTGAAGGGGTTATCTCTGAGCTTGATTCTCCTTCCCTTGTTGTCCTTGCAGTCCTCACGTACAGACAGCATATGCTGTTGCCATGTTGTTTTCATTTTATTATCCTCTGCTGTGTGGCTGGTACCAGCAATGTGAGGGTGAGTAGGATGCTGGCTCCACCACCAATGTCTAGCTTGCTAGGTAATGGAGTATTTTTAGATACAAACAAGGGAAGAGACTTGAAGGAGGTTGATTATCTTGGACTACTGCTTAGCTTTAATAACCTATGCGTAGTTTCTGTCATGTACACCTGTACTGTAGCTCTGTAAGTGCTTTGTTGGTCAGCCCTTTGTGTTTCCATGAATGTCAGCCTATCTGAGCTGTGCCAAGAAGCAGAATTGAAGTAGTGGTGACACTAGAGAAGCAATTAAACTATAATTCATAAATCAGAGGCAATCTGGTAAACTCTGGAGAACTGACCCCTATACTGAGTGCAAGTTACATGGAACTGCTGTTATGCATCTAATAGTTGGAGCTGTGCTGGCAGAAGTAAAACCATCGCCCTTTTCAGAGAGTCCTCTAGAAGTTCTCCTTTCTGTGTATTTAGAACTGCAGCAGAAACTGATTTTTTTTAGTTTTTGTTGTCTAGGTTATACTTTATAAACTTGATATTATTTTTTTAGAGTTTAACTTCAGACATTGCCTTTATAAAATGACTTTTTTGTTCTTGGTTTCTCTTTCATTGCAAAACATTAATTGCTGAGAGTTTTGCTACTTGGCTCAGGTTTCCAAACATTTTCAGGATGGTGTGATTTGAGACTATGATGTATCTAAAATAGTATGGTGCTATTTTATAATTCACTGTGATGTATTGAAAATATGGTTAGTTTTGTACAGTTTCATAATTCCTTCATTAATTTATTACTCTGATCTCCTAGTATTAACCTTATTTTTTTGTGGCACTATCTTATGCAGAATAATTATGCAAATAACTAATTAAAACTTTCAAGCTGGGAGTATAACAGGAATACAAATTACAGATGATAAAATAAAAACTTCAGTGCAAGTAACGCATAGATGGTACAATGAAGATGAGATGCCAGTAAAGAGTCAACAAGACTATTTAAAGGTTTTTCCTAATACAACAGATCAGTAAATGAAAGAAATACAGGCTTATTTAAAAAACTGAGTGCATATATTCCTTGCTTGAGGCCACTTAGGGGTAAGAAATCCAGAGCAGCATGAAAACCGGTGAGAAAACACAGATCAATATAACAGGCATAGGAACAGTGTTCAAGTGCAGTGTTGTTCAGTGCTTAAGCCTGTAATACGTATGTTGTAACTAAGAAAAATGTATGAGATGATCTTTGCTAGGCAATACTTTGCATAATTCTCATGCAAAATTCAGAGCATTGTTTATTATACCACTAGAGTGTGAGGAAAAAATGCACCAGGAAAACTGATTCTCCTGTTCACAACTTAAAAATAAAGGGAAATAGGTAAATAAGTGAGGAGAAGCTGATGTCTCGATTGGAGACCACTGGAGCCATGTAAAAGCATTTGCTTTAAGCTGTGCCTTGCAAGGAGCAGCCTGCATGGATTTTTCCCCCCAAGGTCAGAAGCTGGACAGCTTGTAGGAAGGCTTGTGGCTTACAGGTGACCCTATGCAGGCACTGCTGAAAGCTGTGTGCTTTTGTAAGAGAAGAGGCAGCGGCAACAAGTGGCAGCTTTAGAGGCTTAAATTAAACATTGAAAGGAACCTGTTCCCTAGGAGAGCAATGCAGCACTGGAGTGAGCAGCTGCCTCACAGCCGGGGCGCTCGCTGTCCTTGGAGGTCTTCAAGCCTCGGCTACTCCGGCACGTGCTGTGCTGACCGTGAGGCAGCTCTTACTCTGGGCAGCAGGCTGGAGTAGATGATGTCTGGTATTCCTTCCAACTGACATTTCTGTACAACTATGAGCTGCCTGGAGACACCAGTAGATTCACATAATTTCAGTGAAAGCTGCTATTAACATCTCCCTATTCTCTTGCTGTGATGGGTGTTAAGAGAAGGTCCATCAGGGAGAAGAGTAGGAGCGTAGGAAAGCGCGTATGGTGCTGGATGGTTTCACTGGTTTTATCCCTCAGGGTTTTTCCTTTGCCAGTAAGGCTGAAATAAGCAAAAGACCTGGTCGGAAGGAGCACCTCAGCAGTTATCAGCAAGTTGACAGGCACTGGAAAGGCAAGATACTTGTCATTATAGAATCTGTAAATAGTAAATGCAGTTCTGTCAAATAACTGGCTATGATTGATGTTAAGCAAGTTTAATTTTATTTTTAACCTGCAATTCATCCTGCATTGGTTTTCTGTGATGTGAACACATGATATTCTAAGTCTTTGGGGGGTGAAAAACTGTTCATTACCATTCTTGTGTACCTAATTCTGTATGAATCTGGAGGAACAAAGCCCATTAGGAAAAAAAGTCTGAGAGCAGAGGTTCTGCAGTGTTAATTATCACTTTTATTAAAAATGGGAATGAAGCTGTGACAAGCTGATGCCCACGGGAAGTACATAATATGGGGCGAAATCCACTTGTGATGAGAAAATCCCTGCAGCCCAGCTTGGTAACAGAGGCTTTTAGTGTTCTGCTTCTGTCCTGTTGAGGTGCTGGAAGCAGTTATCCCCAGTGTCACAGGGCAGGGGTCATGTCTCCTCCTGCTTGTGGCAGAAACCCAGTAAGCAAGTGCCAGTGCCAAGCATGTCTGTCTTCTGGTTGCTGTGGGTTTTAACAGCTTCTTTTGGCAGGTTTTTCCTGCCATCAGTTACGTTACGCGCTGATGTGAAGAGTGGTCACCTCTGAGGATGTTTTGCAGGGGAACTGCTCAGCTGGGCGTGAGGCTCAGCACAGGCTGGCTGCGTGGACTGGTGCACTGGCATTTTCCTGGTTTGGAAAGCATGATACTGGAGCTTCAGTGTGATTGAAACAACAGGTTTTCTGGTTCTGTGCACAGTTTCAGGTTGTACATAGCTCCATCCCAGTCCCTCACAGATCTTTTCTTCACATTACATCCCCTTGTTCAGTGTTCCTTGTTTCAGACTTGAAATACCCTCTTGTGCTGTTTTTGCTTTTAACTTTCCGGTTCCTCACCCTTGTTCTTTCCCTCACAACATGTGTCCTTCTCAACTTCTGTTCTCTGTTTAAAAAGCAGAACAATGAGAAAAGTCCTGCAGCGTTTCCCAGGTCCCCTCCTAGTGCAATTGTGGTTATTGAGCAGTTGCTAGCACTTCATCCAGCCTCAATAACAGCACTGAAGAGAAAGGTTAGTCCTGGAGAACTTCCTTGGTCAGTCTTGAGAGCAGCCATTGCACTTATGCATGTCTGATCTGATCACTTATGCAAGTGATCTGTGATCTTGCAGGAGGCAGCTGGTTTGGTGTTATTGCTGTGGTTCCTGTAACTGTGTTGGTTGCAAATAAAAACCTAGAGTAATAGATGAAAGCCAGTTAATTAGAAGGAAAAAGTGCAATAGAGCCTGCCTGAATTCCTGTCAATGATACTTAATCACTGTGAGAGGTTCTTATTACCTTTTCATTAATTATATATTGCCTCAATTATATACTACCCAATTTCAGACTGTGCGTGTAAACTGTGGTTCAAGGTAATCCTCAGTGTTACATGGTTCCTTCACTAGTTGCTGGTCTTCTCAGGATTTGTAGCTTGATATGAGGCTTACTTTACCTTTGACCTGTGTGTGTATCATTAACACTCACCATCATGAGGTCCAGACTATAGCAAAGCCCTCTGTTTGGGGAGTTGTGGTCACTCCAAGATAGGATGTGTTTGTCTGTACCTCCAGCTGGGCTGGTAAAAGTCAGTAGTGATGGCTTGGATTTCTGGAACCATTGCATTTTCCAAAGTTGACAATGTGAATTGTGCTAATAGGCTCCCAGGAGGCTGGGACTCACTAGCTCAAGACAGTCCTCTTAAGGGGAGAAAATACGTGGGGTCCTTCTGCTTCTCTGCATAAATTGTCCACGGGTCCTTAGACCCACCAACACCCTCCCATTGCTGGCATGCCGGGAGATGTTGGCAGAACAAATGCAGTTCAGTTCTTCTGATTCTTGTGAAGGAGCTGCAAAGGGGGAAATTCTTGATGGAATGATAGGGGGGTTTGTTATAGCAGAAAACTGTCGGGACAAGGGTTCATCTGCAGGTTACTTCCCTGTGCTCACACAGTGAGGAAATGGCAGGCTGAGGATCTGAGCTCCTTATTCCCAGCTCCCTGTGCGGCACTAATAGAAAAGCATCCAAATTTCTGTATTATCCAAACCAACTAATGAGGCATTTGTGGTTCACCTATCATTATACAGAATGTTTCTCTAGTGACAAAAATAATAACTGGTAATTAGCCAGGACTTTCAAAAGCACTCCTAGCTGGTGAAGAACTGCTGGGAAACACAAGTGCAATATGAAGCCAAGTTGATTTGCAGGCAGAGGAGTCGGGGTGGAATCATAGTGGTGCAAATGGGAAGGGACCTGAGCTCATTGCCACCGAATGGCTGTTATTTTAACTGGAGATTGCTCCTATTTTACATTGGATCCCTAAACCATCAGTTACTTAAATATCAGATTTGCAAAATTACTCATAGTTTGTTGGGGTTTTTTTGAAATTGTAGTCAGTAGTTATCAATCATTGGTTTTCTCTCCACACAGTCTGCAGATGGCACACATTTCTTAGGGCTGGTAAGATCCAGAGACATCTGAGAATCACCAAAAGGGCTTAATCGCCTGCAGTGAACAGGGCAGATGACTGTTGACCAAGGCAAGGTCATCAAAAGATGCAATTTAAGAATACCATTGCTTGGGACTCGGCAAGGTAAAATCACTTATGAGAGAGGCCTAGTTTTTATTTTGGTTTGTTTAGCTTAAAATCAAAACAGCAATAAAACTCACTAACTTTACGTGTGCACAAAAGAAATTACATTGGGTAATTATGGAATAATAATTTCCTACTTTGATGCTGTAGCCACCTGCAATACTGTGAATTATTCCATGATGCCATTTCTAAGATACAACAGAAGTGGATGGGCTTCAGAGATCTGCAATGAAAATAGATTTATGGGCAACAGCCGTGTGAGAAGACTGCTGAGGACAGACTGATAAGTATCAGAAGATTCATAAACAGAGGTGTCCTAGGCATAGTTGAAATAATGAGCTGTACAAGAAGAATCAATCAGATGTTCCTGTTTATTCTTTATCATAACTCAAGAGCAAAGGAATATTCAATCAAAATGACAAAAATTTAATATTTAGGGGTTTATATCAGGCTAATCACAGAATACCACTTTCTTAAAGGTGTGGGTAATGAGAACATGTCATGCTGCATTTGTTTTAAAACAGTGAGGAGACAAATTCTCCTCTTTGAAAGCGTACATATGTCCCCTATAGCTTGGTCACTGGGAGAAGTTTTTGCTGTGGGCAATATTGTTCTCTCTCTTGCTGTGATTTTTTGCACCTTCACATGATGTATTTTCCCCCCCAACCAATTCTAAGAGCTGATTATAGGTTACATAAATCATTGATATGATTCATCACAGCAATTCTTTTATTACCAGAAAATCCTTTTCATTACATGTTATTTTGATTGATCTTCATAAAGTTCCCACTTACGTTCCCAGAGGGCACACGTTGTGCATACCCGACATAAACCTTTTTCACAGTTAATTGAGGCATTCAACCCCTTTTGCTGTATATGAGAGAGATGTAGGCTAGGCTATTAGCGAGAACATCTATCTCTATTATCAAGGCATCTGGTATTTTAAACATTGGGCTTTTTACGTTTCTCATTTTGGGGATCTGGCAAAAATAAATCTTACTGCTTCACTGGTGAGCTTCACCCCGTCTGCGTAACTTCCAGTTGCTGTTGTTATACCAAATCTGTTGTTCAGTGGCTATGGTAGAAAACCAGACGCTCTAGGTTGTGCTATTTATTTTACACGCTGCATTCGTTAAAATCATTAGGTCCCTTGAGCTACCCTCTCTGAGGATGACAGTATGTATTTTGCAGCAGATTTACACATGTTTGGGAAGCATCGATTCCAAAGCTGCTTCAGATCTGCAGAATGTTTTTTAGGCTATAGAATATTTATTCTGTATAAATTAAAAAAAAAAAAAAACCAAAACCAGATAATCCATCATTTATTTGATATTGGTTTGGGGTTTTCCTCATTGCTCCGGGAGTGACTCAATTAAAATATCTAATAAACTCTTGATTAATATTTCTGCCTCTTCTTAAGTGTTGGTGATCCTCTATTTCTGCACAGATTTCTGTTGGAGAACTAAACTGAGTAGCCTTACTTTGGTTGAAATCACAGGACCAATTTCTCTCGTGAACTCAGTGCTACAGTAAAGAATGAGCAGTGCTCTAACTAGTGAGACACACTGGGAGGTAAGCTTTTGAGGAAAGGTGCTAATTTTTTATTTAATTTAATTCTTATAGTGGGGAAAACACAGATGAGTATTTGGGTCCATAGGATTTGCCTCCCATAAGGTATCCATAGCTAAGTCTTTAGTCACTTCTGATGGTGTGAGTGTTGAAAGGCAGCAGAAAGCTGATTTCTTTTAAGTAATTATATGCCATAATGGTAGCTCAATATGTGGCTTCCAAGTTGGCTGGATGGAGGGACCCGATACTCTGCCTGTCAGGCAAGTGGCAGCAATTTCCATAAGAAGTTAACACAATGTGCACGAGCTCATCCCCATCATGAGGAATCCTGGGTCTCAGGGCAGTAATGAGCAAATGAAGAATAAGCCAAATTACTGGTTTGGGATGTCTGGGGAAATGAGGGAGAAGTGGCAGCTTTCAGGAAGAACTGCTGGCTTCAAGGTGATCCCAACCCAGTCTGAAGGTCCTGAATGGAAAAATTCTCCTTCAACATTCTAAGCCTGTTTAGAAGCTGAGTCAGCCTCACAGAAATAATCATTTGGCTTTGACAGCATTTGATATATTGTCTAATGGATTCTGAACTTCTGATATGCATGAGGTCCTCAATCAGCAAGGACTCTAGGAATCAAAACCAAATGTTCTATTGCAGTTGCTTATATCAGGAACACCTAAAGCATCAGAAATGTTAGACTTGGCACAAACTGCAGTAACACAAACAACAGAACTACCAGTTTTTCGTGCTCTTTCATACGACTTGCTAAGGTGCTGCTGCAGGGCTTTAGAAGGTGCTGAGCTGGAACACTGTGGTGAGAGAACTCTACAGTTGCAAGGCAGACCTATGAGAAGGCAGGCTTTTTGAGTTTCATTTCTCATCATTTCATCACTGTTTAGTTTCATTTTGTTGTGGTTATTAGTAGGTTCTGGAGGTTCATGTATTGCTGGGAACAAACTTTGGGATTAAAAAAGCCTGCAAATAAATAATGTACCTTGGGTTGAGTAGGTGAATAGGATGGGCTCTTTCATTTTGTATGCTCTTTAAGATCCATTAACTTAGAGGTCTGAGTAAACAGTGCAAAGCCTGCCAGTCAGAAAATCTGTCAAACCTTACTTCCATAGACAGGAAGGAACCTGGTTATTTTTGTGGTCAGTATGCCTGGCCAAACTTAAAGTGGTGGGGGTTTTTTTGTTTGTTTGAGGGTTTTTCTGTGGCACTAGTGTTTGGTTTTTTAATGGAAACAGGACACAATAAACCAAGTAATTGTCTAAATGTGTTGAGGTCTGTTTATCACATGCTTCTCTTCCAAATTCTCCTCTCCTTGTCTGAGAGAGATTTGACAGTGCAGTGATGTCAGTTCTTTGATAGTTTTATAGCTGAATGTGTTAATCTGGGAAATAGGAACCATAATGTAGCATCATAGCCAGTCATACAGCCAAGGCAATGAAAACCTAATGTGGCAGATGCTTCAGAGTGCAAAAATAAAAAAATCCCATGATGTAAAGTATTCATCAGTAGAAGTGGCTTTGATATCACTCCATTGAGCTCTGGATAGGTAGATGCCAGTGACTGAGAACCCTCATGAATAACACATTTGCAAGTGTGATCTCTTCCTTGGCCACCTGCAAACAGAAACAAAGCTCAAATTCAATTTAGTGTTCATTACTTGTTGACTTGATCACTCAAGTATGTATGAGTACTCTGTACCTCCAACCTGGCTTTAATATGAACATCTCTAAGCAATTCAAATGCATTACTGAGTTAATGTGATACACAAAATCACTTTGAGGTTCTGCACCTGATGTTATTGATCAGCAGCGGTTTAAGGCAGAGCGGCACCAGAAGAGGTTATGGAGCGGTGTGGCAGGCTGAAAGCCAGCCTGCCCTGCTCATTTGGGACTGCAGGGAAAGGAGCTGCTGCTTGCCTGGAATGAGGTGGAAGTGTGGGGAAAACAACAGCCTCTGAGTCCAGTCCAGTCACACGCACTGGCTCTCTGTTCTCCTGAACATCCCACATGAGGTATATCAGCATCTCTTGCTAATAGCATGCTTGAAAAATCCAGCTTTGACTGGTGTTGCAATCTTGCATCTGCCATCCTGATAAAACACTCAATCTGCCAAGTGTTTACTCATCTGTGGTGATAATGGAGAAATACATGACTGACTTGAGAGCAACCTCCAGTGCTACCCCATGCCAGCAGCCTGGCGAAAAACCGCAAAGATGAAAAAGTGTAAAGTGCATCTGCCTGCCTTCCTTGGCTGCCTGCAAAAGATGCTTGTTCCAGTCCAGCACTGGTCCACGCTGGTGTCCGGGTACGTGTTAAATGCCAGTGAAATGCTGCCCAGCAGCCAACCGCAGGAGCAAGAGAGCTCGGAGCCGCTGCTTACAAACAGAATTGTCCTGGGCTCTGTAGGTGCATACACGTGTATGTGGGCAGTGCATTTGGGTATATCCCAGCATGTTGGGCTGAGGGGAGGGAGGAATTGAGAACGGGAAGGACCTTTCCTTCCCCCCCCTGCAATGTACCCTATTCACCTAGGCAGAACAGAAGAGGCATTGACAAAAAGCGTCTGCATTGGCAGAATTACTGAGAAAATCCCAAGTGCAAAAGTTGACTGGTATCATAGGTATTTAAAAAAATAAAATAAAAAATGATTGTGTGAGATGTTGCTGAGGTTAGCAGTGCAGTGCTAGGTTGTGCAGGGGCAGAAATTGCTTGCATGTTGAAAAAAAAAAAAAAAAGCAGGGAGGAAGAGGAGAACTAGAAACAGGGGGAGAGGTTGAGAAACAGAGGGAGTGTGAGAATGAGGGGAGGGGGAGAGGGAAACGTGCTGTACACTTAGCTGAGCAGCCGGAAGAAAAGCTTCAATCGGAGGATTTCTCAGCTTTAGATGTCTGCCAGTTGTTTGCAGGCACACCAGTTCGGATCTGTGTGGTGCCTCAAAGGATGTGGACTAAAGGAGAGTCGGAGGGACTCCAGACTTTAGGGATTGTGGTGGTGTTGTGCTCCTCTCTGAAACTTTTGCACTACCTCGGGCTAATTGACTTGTCAGATGGTAAGAGAACTTCCAAGTTTTCCAGCTCCTGTTTACTTTTCTTTAAATCTGTTTCAGTAAAGCCACTGTAGGTAGCAGATAGGCTGTGGAAAGGAAAACATTGCCTGTCAGTGCACTGCTTCTCAATACTGTCTTCATCTTTATTAACAATCATACTGGCTGTGAAGAGGGAATTATGCTTTATGCTTTATTGAGGACTTGTGTTTGCTTTTGGTGTATTACCATAGCCAGAGAGAATCGGAAGCTGTGATTTTGTTTGTCTTGTGTATTTTCTTAATTAATTTTTCTTACTGTTAATTCTTGTTCTCTCTTGAAAATAAATTAGTATCAAATTGGAAAAAGGAATATCTATCTTGGGTTAATGGAAGCACAGCTGATAATTAGGTGCATGATTTCATATGGCTACCTAAAATAATTCTGTTGTGGCATTTGCAGATTAAAGACAGGGTGGAATGAATGTGAATAAAACAGAACTTCTCTGTATTTGCTATCCCAGACACTTCAGCAAAGTAACCAGAAGCAAAATAACCTAGGGAAAAATATTTCTGGTTTCACCTATTGAACCAGAAGATTTGGTCTCTCTTCATCTTACCAACGTAATAAACTTTTTTTTCTTAAAGGTTTTCCTGGCTGAGTAAAGCAGATGTGTTTTAACTGTTCAGTGAGCTTTGTTGATCATATCATCCATTCATAAAAGGATGTAGATATCACTGAATTTTGAAAGAAAATAACTTCTTGATGAAGAAAATCACGTATTTTTTTAAAACAAAGGGACCCTCAAGTCTCTGAGTGTATTCTTTCTTTGATCACTATCTGTGTCAAGTTTATCTAGCAAAGGAAACAGAATATTACCATAAACACCTACATTAATTTATTTGGATAGTGTCTAACATATGAGTAATGTTGATAGAAGATTGAATAGAAGTAGATGAATTTTATATATTAAATATGTTTCACTGGATAATTTTAAAGGCAAGAAAAGCAGATGGGATTTAAACCTTGCTACTGTGAAATCAGTGCTGTCATGTAATTCTAGAAATCCTCCTGCAGGATTAGGAACAAATACAGAAAAGTGTCTAAAGAGTTGTTTTATTTAGAGTGAGAGAAGATGTAAACTGGCATGCATTTGTCATTACATGAATGTTGATATTCCTTATGACAAAATGAATATCATGGGAACTTTTAGTTTACTCCTAGAATGTCACTGGAGTTCTATTATATAATTACAAATAAATTGAGATCTCTGACAATGACAACTAATTTCAAATAATGACAACAGAAGTGCTCACCTAAAAAATAAGCTGTCAAATCAAATGCTGAGGCAATTGCATTGCTAACTGTTCAACTGTAAGAACATTTTTATGCCTTCTTTTCGGACCTAATTGCTGTAATTCCAGTGTCTGCTCTTTTCAAAGCAATTGCTTTTCCCAGAAGAGTCTCCCCCAGTGTTTCCTCAGAAAAGTCAAATATGTGGCAAGTAAGAAAGTTGTCTGTTGAAGACGAAATAAGCAAATGTAAGCAAATAGTCGTAATCTGACCACATTTTGTTTGAGGTTATCAGTCAACAATCACTCAATCCATTCAGGTGTAGAAGGGCATAGCATTTTCTTTTAACTCTTTGCAAGGAAATGCTGTCAGAATTATGGATACACAGAGTTCCTGATCACTGCTGGATTGCCTGACTATGTACAGAAAAGCCTGATACTGGAAACCTTTTTGGCTCTGGGTAATTTCTCTTGGAATTCTTTTCTTTCTGCCTGCAAAATAGTTCACTTGAAGACCCAGATATATTTATTTGGTACTCATTAATTTCTGTGAGTTTGTGGGTTTTCCTTTCTGATGCTGTGTCTGTGCTAAGAATTACTTATGTGTGTAAATAGTAACATTAGTGTGATGGAGTGGTCATTAATGTTGTGAACACAGACCCCAATCCTTTGAAATTCTTTAAAGGTGGCATTAAACTGTTTTCTCTGATGTGCTAGGTGGCACTGATGGGGAAAGGTACAGTGGGTGCTTATATTGTAATAGAAGTATTTTTATATTCACTGGAAATTATCACTGCTTTTTATTTATAGACATCTGGAAATTCCATGTGCTTTCTCATGGCTGTGTGAAATAACATTAAAATAAGACACTGAAATTGGTTATATTCTTATTCCTTTTTAGAACTAGAATTATTCTGTCTCCTGTAGATGGAACAGACTTACTTTCTCAGTGTTCTTTTGTCCTGTTTAAAGAAACAAACAAAACAAAGCAAAACCTGAGTGCTGATTGTTCATTAGTCTCATGTAAGAAGCAATAATTATGGAGAGGGAAATAGTGTCGACAGGCATTTGGAAAATGTGAAGTTGTAGAATTTGCTGCAGCTGAATGTGTGTCTGCTCAGTTCCACCAGTCTGTTAGTTCTGTTCCAGAGGCGACGTCCAGTTCTTGCTGTTAGTTCATTCAGGTGTTTGACTGGAAACAACCAAAAGCAGATTAGTGGCAGTTTTAATCTCTGAGGACAACCTAAAACTGTTGTGCCTTTTTAAACTAAAATATTAAACCAATAGGAAAGAATAATTATGTTTTTTCTGATTTCTTTTCACATGAAATGCAGGTAGGACAAGTCTATGTGAAATGATCCCCTAAAATTCAGCCAAGCAGAAGACTTCCAGTAAGATCAGACCTTTGCCAGTTGCACTGTTTGTGTTTTCAGAATTCTTGATTGAAATGTTCTCATTTGCATAAAACCAAGGGGAGGAGGGTAGTGTCTAGATATAGCCGAGAGGCAAAATTTGCTTAGCTATAGAGAAAAGTTCTGCGAAGCATGGGGTAATTTTTTTGTGACCCTAATAGATACAGAAATGTTGGTGACTTGTTGCTTTATGCTTCTCTGGCTGTGCTGTCTTTCGGGGTTTGGTGCGTGTTGGCTGTGTCCTCGCTGTCTCTGCTTGGACAGAGCTGCTGCAGTCTTGTTAGGTTAGTGCCCAGCTCCTAAGAGCTACACACAACCACATCCAGAAGGGTGGGTTAAGAGCTGAAGATTGTTTTCCTTTAGTGCAACAATGCATCCACAAACAGTTTTATGGACTGCATATCATTTGGGGAACCATCTGGTGAAACCCTGTACTAACTTATGGTGGGAGACCAAAACCCTTCTCTGCAAAGGGAGAATAAATTCTGGCTGTACAGTTGTTTTACAAGTTTGGCTTTAATTCAGCTTCTTTGCAGAACACCCATCCTCCAGGTACTCTTGAAGGATTCATAAATCAAATTCCTTTAAATTAGAGGGATCCAGAGCAAGTATGAATAGTGCTTTTGGTCTGGTTCAATAATACCTATGGCAGGGTACAAAATACTGAAAATAAATAGAATGAAATATGCTGTCAAGTATATTGTCAGGGACTTGGCTTTTTAATGCAGGAAAGCCTGCTTTCCTGAGTTGTGGGCACTTATTTTATGACCAAAGATTAGAAGCAGGTGCTCAATTATTTTTCTTGATTGAATAAATAAGTTTACAACTATTTCAGATGCTTCTGTGGTTGTTCTGTTTGTACCTACATAATTCAACAGTGTGTCAAAAATATACAGCCAACTGGGAGATTTGATGTGCCACTGAGTGAAATTATTTTAATATGATTTCCAATGGAGATGGGGTCCTAAAGCCAGTTCCCTGTAACTTCACTAGAATAAATGCTTCCAAGTCTTTCTCAGTGCACCTGTTTTCCTGCAGTGTGTCCAGTACATGATGTTACATGGATAGAGGATATAGACATTTACTGCTGGATTAAGTATCCCTTCATGTAACGCAGACCTCAGACCTAGAAGCTTGTTCCTTATAGTGCCTTCACTTGTCAGCAGCTGAGTTCAAAACAAGACCAGCTGAATCTTGAAGCAGGAACTCTGCCTGGCTTCAGATCCTCAGTAACCACAAAGAGGTAAGATTTATAATCTGGTCACTGGTCACCTCCAATTGTATCAGCATTGCCTGTGGCACTGTTGTGAGTGCTGGGGCTGGGAACAGCCAAAGACAAATCTTACCTGATACCGATTTGATTAATGAGGTACTCTTTGGTTTCAACTGATGGTATATAAAGGTTTAAGCCTCTCAAGAGGACATGAGTTCAGCACAAAGGGCAGACCAGGGCTCTTGCCCTGGCTCCCTGAGCCCAACTCTAGAAAGACATTTACTGCCCAGCTGCTACAGACACTGTCCAACCTGCAGTGCAATGTGCATTATGGCTTGTTCTCAAAATGGGATGAGGTATTGATCAACCCAAATGTTGAATAGGGATATTCTTATACAGAAGATCTTGGTGGAGTATGTTATTTCCTCTGGCTTCAGATGTGAACTTCAAACCCACTTCAGAGAGAGAGAAAAAGGGAAGAGGTTGGAGCAGACTGAAAACTGGAATCTCTCTTCTCCAGGGTATCCCCTGGGAAGGTGCTCAGCTATGAGTTAATAGGGACCAAAAATGCTGGTTTCAGCCCAGTATTGCTGCACGGTGTGAAGGCTGTATTATAGCTGAATCAGCACGTTGCTTGGAGCCTTCCCAGTGATTTCGGTTATTCCAACCCTTGTGCAGGTTTTTGTTCATCCAGGCAGAAATCATGTGCTTTTGTTTCTGCTCCCCAGCCTGTTCAGACAGAGCCAGTATGAACATCTGCCCTCGGCCAGGGCTGAGTTCAGCCTCCTGAAGCCATGTGGGCAGCCTATGTGCAGGGGGCTGTGCTGGGGGCATCTGGGACATGCCTCAGTAGCATCACTGCTGGCAGAGGCTGGAGCAGTCCACAAACCCAGGAGTTCAGTTCCTTTTCCCACTATGCTAACTACTCCATTTCTTCTGCTCCTGCAATTATTCTAGCCTCGTAGGGCAGCTAACTATTGTTCATGCTCTTTAGAGGGCTCAAATGAGAGGTGTTACAAAAGCACAACCCATAATTACAGCACTTGTTCTGTGAAGCAAGGTGTGCTATTTGCAAGGAAAGGTGGACGTTTGTGCATGGTTCAGTGTGAAATCTGATAGAAAACGTGCATAGCTTGATCTGGGACAGAGGTTTTGGTGTTTTTCTTTGGTAAACTTTCCTCTTGCTCTTACACATGGGGTCCTCTGCACACCAGGTGGTACCCGTCTTTCCTCCCATCTATGTCATTAGTTACGGTACAGGGGGCAGTACTTCTGCTATGAGGGATTTTTTGACAGGACCATGCTGGGTCATTTCCCATCTGTATGAAAAGTACTGAGGGTGCAGTAGCCTCCCCCCCTTCCCTCTCAGCCTCATCTGCTTCCACGTCTTGTGGCGGTGTGCGCTGTGAACGCTTGTAGCCCTCTGGCTGTGGTGGTGTGGTGAGCACAGGCAGACCCCTGGCTTCCTGACTCTCTGCAAAACTATTGGGTTTCCTCTTCATGAGAGTGTAGGGAACGGAATTATTTGAAAACCACAAACAAACAACAAATCTGGATTTGATTATCAATTTCAGAAGCTCCCCTTTTTTTATGGCCGGGGATGTGTGACGGTCCCATCCTGTCGGTATCTCCATGTGTAAGTGGACCACACTGCGAGCTCAGGCAGACGCATCGCTAGCTTGCAAGACAAAGCCCCATGTTACAAAGGGAAGCAGTCAGAAGATAAATGTCTAAATCGTTGCTGCTGCTTAGTCTGAATACTGAGCATGGTATTGCTTCATGAGGATATTATTCATATCATGTGGTAAAACAACACTGCATAATCTGTACGCATGAGGGGACAGAACTGGAGTTGTGCAGGCAAAATTAAGTCGAGGGTTCCTGCTTTTTTTGTATCTTGTCTGTGCATTCCTTGCATAGAGTTTTGTCCATATATATCGGGATTATGTGCATTATATGCAGTTATAATCTATTTCTATATAGCTTTTTAAAAGGAATTCCAATTATTACATGTTCCCTCTAATGAAATCTCTTGATTTGTTGCAGCACTTTCAGCTTTTAGCATTTCCTCTCATGCAGTTAGATAGTCCTTAGACTTCATTAAAAAGACTGGTGCAAAAGTTCCTGAAGATTGGTAGCCTTGATAGAGACTGAGCAGTTTGCTCCCGATTGGGGATGAAGTGAATTTTGTTTGTTGCACATCATCTTCTGATTTCCCAGGCCTGGTGGCATTCGCTGGTGCTTAAGGAGTCTCTGTAGATTAGCTTCAGACAGACACTTCTGACGCTCTGCTGCTTTCCTCTCAGCTTCAGCTCTACTAACTAGTGGGAGAGGTTTTGACATTGTGGATTACTTGCAGTCATTCCACTCCCCAAGGAACTCAGTTTGAGTTGTTCGTGCCATTGCTGTCTTAACACCGAAGCTTCTAGTGTCCAGCACACTTTGAGACAGACAATTCAAACCCTTTAACTAGAAGAAGGTGGTTTTAGCAGCAGAGATTCTGCCCCAATCCCCTGGATGTAGGGAACAATTCAGCTAGTAGCCATAATTACTGCTGGCTGGCTGTTTACCAGAGCATGTTGCAGGACTCTGCTGTATATGTTTTGTTGTTTGCCATAGTTGCTCTACTGCAAACCTTTCTCTTGAAAGGGTAATTTCTTAATTATTTATGTTCACACTGTAGTAAAGCTTCCCACATTTTCCACCACTCTGTCCCGTGTCCCTTGTGCCTGTAAAACTGCCTCCTGTGTTTGTGCGTGTGCATATCAATTTTTATTTTTCTTCTGGCTTATTAATTTATGTCTGCTTTTCATGTGACACTTTCCTGGCTTTCAGATTAATCTAGATATACACCCTGTTTCTGTTGCTCCTGCAGCTGCTGTTTTGCCCCCGTTTGTGCTCTTGCAGGGTTTTCTCTGTCAGCCTTCTCGCAGTGTGCCCAGGGGTGTGGAGCTCTCCAACCCCGTGTCCATGTAACAGCGGGGTACAGCCCTTCGGGGAGCAAAGCTCTGTGGGCTGTCTCTGTTCATCTGAAACACTGCCTGGGCTTTTGCACTTTGTCACGTTAATGTCCCTCTGCTTCTCATCAAAAGGTTCTAAATGTCACTTACAGACCCTGTGACCAGACCTGAAGCTCTGCTCTTGTAGCCTCTCTGCCCTGAGGCAATCCCATCCTGCCAGCTTGGTACTAAAACCTACCCTTTTTGCTTACCTGGATTTCTGTGTTCAAGCGAGACTAACACAAGCTATGTGTGTAAAAAGGTAACATCCAAGTTGTCAGATGGTCCTCTTTCCCAGGTAGACATTCCTGATCGTTTACTTTGTCTTTAGCACATAGTCTGATTCAAAGGCTTCCCTGCAAGTACTTAATGCCTCTTTGCTTGCTTTGATGAGTGCTTTCCTGCTTAAGCAATGAGGAGCTTTTTTGCTATTTAATTCTACTTCTTAGTAATAAATAATCAGTGCAGTATCCCTTTTCTAGCTCTATTAATGCTCACGTTATCTGCCTGTCGCTCTAAGAGGGGACAGTTAAGTACTCAGAAGTGAAAAGTGGCAGATGATCATGTCCCCTAAACCACAACAGCATATACTCATCTTTATACACAAGATTATTAAAGCTGTTGCCAAAAATTGTAACATTTCTGCAGACAGGATCATATTTTCCCAATTCCCAAGTGACAGTATTGCTTTTTCTAAAGGGGAAAGGAGAGCAAAACAATAAACTGTGGTACTGATCCTGAGTTAGAGACTACCAGCTTCTTCCCTCTGTGTTAATTTATGCAAATAACTGATCAGAAAGCAGTTAACATTTTGTGGCAATTCAGTAAAAACATCTTTCTTCGGGGCTGTTCAATAATGCTGAAGCTTTGAAATTTTTGTGGCTGTTACCTAACATATTCCTTGAATGAGCCATTACAATTCAGTTCCTTGAAAGCATTTACTTTCCAAATTCAAGCTTAGCATCACAAGTATCCCACAAGCACCCCACAACTTGCATGGGCACAAAACTGCACGTCAGTTTGAGGTATTATACTCACCTGGGCACAGCCAAAGCTGTAACTTTTAAATGCTGGTTGGGGGGGGGGGGAGCTTTTTTTGGGAAAAGTATTTAAATGCTTCATAAAATTATAGGGAATACATGTGGAAGGTGAAGAGGTCTCCTAGTCCTTCCTCCTGTCTCAAAGCAGGGCTGTGCCTGCCTGTGTCAGCATGGCAAACTCATTACAAGTAGTATTTTGCCTTCAGTCCACCAAAGGACATAGAGAACAGATGATTTCTTTATCTTTGTTACAAGCCTTGTAAGTGTTCTTTCCAGTTCCTCGTCACGAGCCTAAATACCTAATTCTTTTAGCCTGTCCTTAAGAGATTTAGCTCTGATCACTTCCATTGCTCTTACCTGAAGTATTTGTTGATAACACACATCTTTCTTGAAGCCATGAGCACTAGAGTGGGATTATTTCACGTGGCTGGCAGAGCGTATTCCTGTTTGTACTCCTGGTGAAGTGTTTGTTGTCCTTGTAGCAGCCCGAGACCAGGCATCTGCATGCAGCTTCAGCCCCCGGTAAGGTGCAGGTCTCCAGCCTGAGCCGCTGTGCTTGTGCGGTGCATTGCGCAGGTGAACCTGTAGCCCTTGGTGTTTGTCCACGCTGCTTCCCATCCTGAGTTCCCTCCAGGCCTTTTGGGAAGGTCTCTCACAGTCCTTGCCAACATGATGAAACCTGTTCTGTTTGATCATCTAGCTTGGTAATAAATACATCGACCATGACTAAACCCAGGAAAGACCTCAGTGGGGTCACGCTCAAATTCCCTCTTTTGTTTTGATGCTCTACCAGTGAGAGCTGCCCTCTGAGGAGCCCTCCAGACAGTTCCCATCTACCTCACGGCACAGACCGTTCTTTTCTCCAGCCTCCAGAGGAGGATGATATGGGAGACAGACAGGGTCAAAAAGTATGACTTGGAACAAGATGTAATACATTCTCTGTTTCTCTCCTCTGCACAATGATGTGCTGTATCGATTCAGTTTTATTCTATTGCAGTTTTGACAGTGCAGTAACCCACTGGGGAAAGCACAATAGTCACAAGTCCTGGGAAGCTAGGAAGGAAAACAGGATAAGAATATGATGGGAGACATCCCACACAGCCTTGTGGTTTGGATTGTCTTCTAGATACTCTGGCTGAGATGTTGTTCTCGCCCTCGCGCGCTCTCTCTCCCTCTCTGGTGCAAAGAAGTGGTTCTGGGTCACCTCTCTACAGGCACTGCATGGCAGTACAGGAGCAGCTGGTCCAGACCCCCTGGTTTGTGATATAGTAGCAAGATAGTAATGCTAGGTAAGAAATTAGAAAGCACTTTGCTTTGTCTGGCTAGCCCTCTCCCTGTCCCAAGTCATGTTCTGTAATTGTTGGTGTAGTTCTTAAAGAACTGCATCACTCTGTGGCTTCTTATTTCTGGTTTCTGCATTTTTGATGTGGGACTCAGGCTGGGGAACCTCACAGTCTGTCCAAAATTACTAACAGATAATTTCATGACAACTGTAATACTGAGATGATGGAAAATGCCCTTTCTTCTCTTTCATGTGACAAAACCCCACCACCTGTCTTTTACCATCCCTGCCCAAGTAATCACCTGTGTAAGCATTCAGTCTGAGATCAGTAATGTTTTGTGGAGCTATCGCAGGGGTGTAATTTAATCAGTCATCCCTTAGGCTGTATTCTGTGTCTGTGTTTTCCCTCCAGCTTTAACAGTTCTGATTGAATAGATAGAGGTTGCATTTTCAGTTCTTTTCCACAGCAGTCATTCCCTGTGCAGCATGGCAAGTCTTCCTCTTCAGAAAGCGTCTCGGCATCACCAGACCCTTCCTCAACAGAAAGCATTGCAGGAAAAAAAAAGCAGCATTTATGGAATACTTACCCGTGGCAGCAGAGAGGCTAAGAAATGCTATTTTGACTGTCATTCATATTCTGGTGAAGAGGATGCATCAGGGTGTAGTGATGAAAGATACAGGGGTGAAGTAGAACTGTCTAGAAAAACAGAGCAACAACAACATCCTTTTGAAAGCACAAACCACATGTTTTAATAATATCTGCCATCAGCAGAAAACTAAGTACAGCAGACTGCAGGTAAGTGTTTTGGAGGAGTGAGCACGGCTGAAAGGACAGAAGTGCCCTCCATGAAATTCTGCAGCAGGTGGCCAAGAGAAGAAGGGATGTGTTTTCAGCAGGGCAAGCAGAGTGCTGGAGGAGGTGAGATGTAAAGTAGGCTGCTCTGTAAGGAGAAGTGCTTCTTGTTCTTTATGCATTAGTGTTTGAAGAACTTGGGTGTTGAGCTAAGAAGTTTGTTAATGGTTTGAAAAGTGCAGACCTTTGTCATAGTGATGAATCAGAGAGACAACTATCTTAATTAGTTACTTTACTAAGCAGAGCTTCAAAGGAGCCCTTTTTTAAGTAACATGCTAGCCATGCAGGAAGAACACACCAGTAAACCACAGGAGAACTTCTAACCCCTCACACGTCATAAAGCCAGGATTTCTGCTCTTCTGGTAATTCCCTGTGTGTATAAAAATGCAAGAGTACGTGAGGTTTGTACCTATTTACATCTCTTCCATCTTGCCTCTCTCCCTTCAGACTCTCCCTAAATCCATCACTGGGTGAAGGGCTGTCACAAGAGGTTAATATGCTGTAAGTCTTTGAAAACAAATTGGATAAAATTGCAAAAACCTTCACGGATACCCTCAGTGTCATTGCAAGGATTTTGTTTGGCTTCCTTTTATTTTGTTTTGTTTTTAAATAAAACACATAGGTGATAAGCTGTGCTAGTGTGTTTCTGAAGAGGAGGAGCTTATGCTTTCTAGAGGTGCGGGAGGGACTGGACTGGCCCGTGCTGCAGCAGCCCCACCTTGCAGAATGGCAAGCTCCAGGGAGCCTCCCCGCTCGGGCAGCAGCGTGCAGGAGGCGAGGTTTGATGCACTCGTCCTGTGGGTCCCCTTGGCAGCAGGCTGCCCTGGGGGTAAACGCAGCCACGCTGGAGAGGGGTGAGGCTCTGGAGCACGTAGTGCCTGCAAAGCAGATGCTTGCTTTAAGGAAAAGCTGGTGTGCGTTACGGAAAATACAGGCACGGCATCTTCCAAACTGGACGGCAGCACCATTGAGGGCAAGTTTGTTCTTGTGCAATGCTTATGTCTGAGGCTGTTGAAACTCTTCTTTATTTATAACCTGTGGAAGTGTTGGCTACAGAAGTTGGAGATGTCAGGTTGCTTGGCAGATGTTACAGTGTCTGTGGTTGATCAGTACAGATCAAATTGGGTACACTTGATAAGCCTCATCTTCTGTTCTCTCACTGTTTATTGTCTCTTCCCCTTCAAGACCTTTCTCTGATGTATTTTGGGATGGAAGAGCAGTTGGATGATGGGGGGACTCGGGCAGAATTGCGCATCAGTCTCATGCGCGTTACTTTGTTTATCAGGGAGAGTGTTTCCAAAAACCTTTTAATCAAAAAGACCCAACCTCCTGAAGGTTAAAGCAGAATTTTTAAGTGTAATCTGGAGGGATTTCATTTTCACAAGATTTATTCTTTTTTTTCTTACAAATACATCACAGCAGCAAAGTTGCACAGTGTCAACAGATGTGAAGGATCCAGTCTAACCTCTAATTGTCCTTATCTACTAATCCTTGGGGGGACAGATGCAATCTTCTGTGCAGTACATCTTTGCTGATAAATTTAATTAAAATGTATCAGCAAGTTAGAGACACTAGCTGAAGATGTTCTAAATGAAAAGCTAAGTCTCTGATGGCAGGATGTTTCATTTCCTTACAGTGAGAGCTTGTGACATTGCAGAGGTCTGAGGTTTGAGCTACATCTGAATGCAGCCATCCTCTGACTGGTAAAGCTGATGAGGAAGTGGTGGACTGTTGCTGGTGTGGATGGAGGGCACCAGTGGAAGGGCAGGCTTTCTGAGGAAGATGTTTTGTGACACTAAATCTAAGTGTTCTCTTGCAAAACTCCTTTGGGCAGACTTGGCTTTGGAGAAGACTTCAGAGTATTTCTGGAAGGGTTGAAATATCAGCCAGTTTTGTTTGGAAGGAATTTAGATTTCTCTGATTCTTCCAGTTCTCCCAGCTACTTCGAGTGCCTTCAGGTTTTGCGACATGTAAACCCTGTCTGGGTGATGTCATTTTTCTCTCTCTTTCAATTGGGCAATTGCTTGTACACCTTAGAGGCTCCCGTAACAATACCCTGATCTTATTACGGTGCGTTTTGCAGGTAATTTAGTGCATGTACTGATGGTACAATATTGTGTTCTGTCTGCTTTAATATCTCTAATGTGGTGACTTCCTCCTGAGCAGCAGGCATTGGAGTCGCACAGAAACTCTGTCACTGAGGGAACGCTAAACCAGCGTTTATCAAATCTAGAAATCCAAACAAACTAGCAGAATATATCTGTTCCAGCTATTTATGGTGTTAACCTACCTCCTAATAGAGTCAATAACTTGAAATGCTGTTTGATAGTTGAAATTCAGGGTGAGGCTTGAACAGATTTGGGTTTTAATCCTGTCTGGCCACTGTCCTGCTGGGTCACTTGCCATGAAGTCAGTCCCCTCTATATGGTCTGGGTAATGAAGACAGACTTCTAATATAAGTTCTTTGCCAGATAAAAGTCTTTAGGAAATTCTTTGTCTGAAGCCAGAATGGAGGTTACTTGAATTTTGTTCCCATCCTACACTGTACAATACCTTGAGAATGACTCTCAGTTTGATTCTATTTTTTTTCTCAGAGCACTATTTACATGCATCTTTCTCCCCTTGCATCAACATTTTTACAGAAGCAACAGTAAAAACCAAAAAGGATCATATCTGTACAAGGCCTGCAATGGATAATACTTCTCAGACAAACTCTTAAATTCTGTTGGTTTCAGATAGGTTTTTACATTTGTACTGAGCTACAAGACAATAACCCAGGCTTTTCTCATGGAATGAAATGTAGCAGAGTGTGGGGCAGGCTGGGCAGCTGCACAGGCTGGGTAACGTGAGAGGAGAGGAGCTGGCATTTCGTGGCAGGTTAGTGTAGAAATGCCTCAAGTTCTTGGTGTGTTCTTTTGCAGAGTGTGGTGATGTTGACATAGACTCCTTGTGGCCAAGCATCTGCATCCATTCTGCCAGACCCCTCCTCCACTTTGATCTGCTTTTTGCTGAAAACTTAATTCATATCCCCTCAACTCTGTAATAATTTAAATAATTTATATGTATCAATTAGCTGTGTGGAAGATGCCAAAAGACATTTATTTCACCAACCCTGAAATTTTACCTCCTTCAAAATTAAATCAAAGCACTGCAATATTAACACTGTTATAAACTTTCTAAGATAGTTAATAGCATAGGAAATGGATTCTGTATGCAAGACTCTGCATTTGTGAATTACAAAAGCACTTTAAAGCCTGCTTCACAATTCATTTGCTCTAGCTGAAGTCCTTTGGCTTCTGCTTTTTTCTGTTCTTTATTAGTGAAGAGTACCCATCCCTTGGAGCTCTCTCTGTACCTCATAAATTCCCATTTTCTGTTAGGTGCTGGAGAGCATCAGCTGGTGTAGTGCTGGTCATAACCGAGCTGCATCTCACATTGTGTAGTAAAGTTTGGACAAAAAAAAAAATTAAAAAAAAATCTGCCACTCAGAAAGAAATCCTCATTAGACAAAATTGGTGCTTGTTAAGAGGTGCAATGTTAGCACACAAGAAGAAAATGCTCCTTCCAGGTATGCATCTTAGATGTAGGGGTGAGAAGAAAACTTGTCTTTTGTTTGCAGATGAGAATTTAGCAGAAAGTGCAGATAACATTTTGTGATTTACCAAAAAAACCCCCAACTTTCTCTTTCCCCTTGTTTCTACCTCCTTCTTTTTGGTATTTTTCAAGGGATATTATGAGGTTCTTTAAACCAGTTTCATTACAGTTAATTCCTCTTCTCCTCAGGCAGCAGCAGCTTTATGTACCAAATTTTTATTAGACCCAGAAGCTTTCTGCCTGCTAATAAATAATGGTGGTAAATTTTTATACGTAATAAATGTGGTTTCTCAATGCAGCAGGAAGGAAAATAAGTCTGTCCTCCCCCTCCCCCATGCATCTTTAAATTACAGTCATTAAATAGTGTGAAAACAGCATTCATTTTAAAGAGACATGGCCAGGTTAAAAACTAAGGTTCTTTGACTTTCTGCCATTAAAGATAACTGAGACCATCATTACACAAAAGGTGTTTGGAATCTTGTAAACAGATTTATTTTTTTTTTAAATAATTTTTAATGTAGTCTGTAAAGAGCAGTCGGCTGTGCTTTCTGTTCTCATTCCTGAAGTGGGTTCCTGTGAGCAGTACCAGCCTTCCTAGTGCCCCTGAGAGCAGGTCACCAGCCCCAAAGCAACCTCTCTGCCCAAACATTTCCCTGGTCTGCAGTAGAGGGATGGGAGGGGAGCAGGCGTTAAGGCAGGAGGAACAGGAAGAGTCTGACCTGAAGCTGATTAATGGCAACTCTTGGAGAACCTACCTGGGTTTTGAGGATGTATCCCTGCATTGGCCCCAGGACACTCTTTGAGATGGTGGGGTGTTAACACTTGCTCATATTTTTTAGCTGATTTGTCAAATTATCATGGACACTTTGTTATCAGTAAGTCTTCGAAGGAGAGTTGTGGGCCAGCTTCCCACAGCCTTGCTGAACCAATTCTCCTTGACATGAAGCGTCGCTCGGCTAAATCCTAACCTGCCTGTCTCTGCCTGCTTGTCGTCTGCTCTTCACCAACTGCAAGAACCACAAAAGAGCTACTCCAGTGTGCCATGCTTTGAAAATCCAGCACCGTTTCACTTGGCTTGAATAAATTTACAGTTGTAGGGGGAGACATTTATTTTGGCTGAAGAACATCCTTGAGAATTTCAGGGGAAGGTTGCTTTTCTGGAAAAAATTGAGTTAGAGGCACTCATAATTGGAAAGGGATAGCTATGTAAATAGTCAGTATAAATGGAACGTAATTAACATTACCTTAATCCCTCTCCCATGATTCTTAAATCCACACATGGGAACCTCAAATTAAGGATGCGTGTCCAAATGTATCTTAATTAAGTCCTAATTAATTTACCTACTTAAACAGTTAATCCTTTCTCTCTTAAAAGGAGATTTCACACTGTGGGAAGAGTCAAATGTTTCATTTGTCCACTTTATGTGCAGCACGCTTTCTGATGGCAGTGCTGTGACAGCCCATGATCCCACCCAGCAGCAGGCCTGGGGAGCGGAGAGGTCGCTCATCGTGCCCACGGGCGATGAGAGGCTGGGGCTGGACCCACAGCGTGAGCTCGGTTCTGTCTGGGGCTGTTGCAGCATCGTGCAGGTGCATCTGCTGCTGTAGCCGAGTGCTCGTCTGACTGTCTGTTAGGGGTTTTGGGCACAAATAGTAGAAGGGCAAGGTGAAGCAGGCCGGGAGGAGCAGCAGTGGCCTGTCCCTGCACCCTGGGCTACCCCAGGGCAGGGGGGTGGGCTCTGAGCGGTGGGAGCTGGGCTGGCAGCACACCCTGACTCCAGCTGCAGAGGATCCCTTGCTCTGTAAAACTCTAACTCTTCATTTTTCTATTATTCTGGGATTAGGCCAAAGCGTTATTAAATTTCTTGTTGCTGATTGAAAGGGGAATTGAAATTACAAGCTGAAGTCTGAATCATTCAGAAAGGAAAGTTTTCCTTCTTTATTCTTCACATGCTCCAGTTAAAATATTTCAATCTAAATGTTTCTTTCTCCCTAAAACAAATAGGAGTGTGTGCTTGGACAGACAGGTCAGGCTTCTCTAGGGAGAACCTAGACCATGAGTTTCCATCAGCAGACAGGTTGTGGGTCTTGGTTACCCTTTCTTGGTGACCTGTGACACTCTGTCAGAGCCCAGAGCAAAAGGGAAAGAGCCAAAGGGCTCATCTGCACAAGCAGCTGTTTGGTTAATAGTGAGATGAGCTTAGCCAGGATGGTATGTCCATCTCAACCCAATTCTTGTGCCTCTTGCTCTGTTACAGTTCTGTTCGTACAGACTAGGTTAGAGGTGGTCACCATATGTTGATGATGCTTCAGGCACAGTGTTCTATTTTAATCCTGGTCATGTATAGAGTCGTTTTGTAGTTCTTTTTTCTTTTTTTTTTTCAACTGTTCTTAGCAAGACTCTTCTGTCTTTATTTCACACTCATTTGTGGACTACTATGTGATTTCCTTAAGCAGAATGGAAGAATCAGAATTGCAAAGTCTAATTATAATGTTTTCATAGCTGCTTTAATACCAAGTCTCTGGCAAGAGCTGGTAAGTGCACATGTGAGTGGCATTTGCTGTTAAGTGTCTGGTTTCCAAACGTTGCTCCTATTCCCAGTCCTCATGGACACTGTATCTCCATCCTGGTTGCACATCTGTGTTGCTAAATGAAAGTAATCAGAGGCAGCATGAAAATTTAATAAGCTGTGCTCTGGCTTTGGTCATGTTCTCAATTTTATATGTGTTTTCTGCCTGCAGAAGTCCTCAAACACCCTCAGCCAGCACAGCTCCGTTGTTTACAAGCACTGATGATTATTTCACTCAAGACCACTGCCTGTTGGTGGTATTCTGAAAACAGCAGACCTCTCACTTCACAAGAGTTTTTAGGGGGCTGACCAAAGCTGGGAAGCTATAAACCTCCTGGCCTTCCAATCTGAAAATTAAGATGTTTCAGAAGCAGAAAGATTCTTAGATAAACCAGTGCAATTTAAAGCTGCAAACTTTAGCACGGTAAAGTTTTAAATAGTTCTGTACTTTATGGTGACTCCTCAAGTGTGTAGTTGGTTGCCACTACGTCCTAGGTAGGGTGTGTCTTACAGTGGTGAGCCTTGTTGCCCTTCCAGGAGAAGCAGAATTAAGACAGAGGAAAATGGGAGCAAGTTTTGTGCTTGTCCCGCTTACCTTTTGCTGCAGGAACAAAGTTTGAAGGTTCCCAGCACCACTAGCTGGGCCAGAGTTTGGAAATTACTCAGCTGTCGGCTGTTCCCTGAAACTTTACTATCTTGCCTGCTGGGGTTTCAGCTCCCTGCCTTGTTTTCTTTGCTTTCTGGCTGGTAACTGCTTGCGGTTTGGTTCCTGCATGGGAGTTTAGGGAGATGTAGCTCAATTTTGCCCCTGCTTTGGTGTATGGTGCTGGTATATTTGGTATATTGATCATAGCAGAGTGAGCAATCACTTTGTGTGGCAGGCTTGGGTTTTAGCTTCTGTTTTATGGGGTTGTTTCCTGACTGCTACTGATGTGTCCAGTCTTCTGTCATTCCCTCAGCACCACCCACTCCTGATTGTTATGCTTCTAAGTGGGATTTAGAAAACCACATCAAAAATCTTTCTATCTTCCCACTGTGTGTGTATTTCTGTTTGCTCACTCTAAGTGGCTAAGGGCACTTCCCGAAGGAATCTCCTGCCCGTGTTGGGTAATCGATGGGTACCCCCAGGGTTTCAGCAGACCGCTGCACGCTGCCGAGACCTGCAGTCCTGACTGAAAGGAACGGCTTAGCTGGAAGCTGGTTTCTTCCCTCAGGGCTACCTTTGAGTGAAGAGTATTGCCTCTTAATGAAAAGAGATCACTTTTTAGTAATTCTTAGTAAAACTTCCCTTTTGGTCCTAGGGGAGATGTTTTAAATGGTCCTCTCCTAGTTCTCTGAACGCTTTTAACTGGATCAAAATGCTCCAGTGAGATTTGCTCTGCCCCCATATAAAATGTGAAGCTTCAGGCTGTCCTCATGACTTTGGATGAATGAGGCTTTGCAGAGCAGCCTGGAGCGTGCTTGCCATCCTCCCCAGGAGCGGGTGTGTGATGCTGCTCTGGGAGCAGCTTGGAGACAACTAAAACAAGCAGTAGCCTGTCCTCAGCCTGGAGGATGCTCATGCTGCTCTTCAGAGGGAGGTACGCAGGGGAAGCTAGAAGGTGAAAAGCAGCTGGGATGATGGGGAGGGAGCAGTGGCCGAGCAACCTGACTGAAAGAGCTGCTCTTGGAAGTGTCCCCCCAGGCCAGGTATGGCCCTGGCAAAAGGGCAGAAGGATTCCGTGTAAGGAAATAAAATCTCCATTAGGTATCGTGAAACAAATGACTGCTTTCCCACTGGGGTCTTACTAAATCCAAAGAACCTAGTGTGTTGGATGGGTTTCCCTTATTTTTTTTAAGTAACACCTGGAGCTGACCTTTCTGTGGGTGAAGGGTTTCAGCAACCTAATGCCTTCAGTCCTGGGCAGTGATGTGTACGTCTAAAAGCAAGTACCTGATTTATGGCTGGCTGCATTCAAAACACTCCAGCACAACAGTTACAGATGTGGCCGGAGAATCTGAGTGAGCATGCAGGTACTAAAGCAGCTCTGTTTCTGGCTTGGGAAAAAGGACATGGGTGGTATTTGAAGAGACACTAGTTGCAGAAGGGTGTTTTAGGCACCGTCCATTTATGTTAGTGTTCTGAACACCCATCTCTTGTTGAGCTTCTTGGCAAACCAGAAATGAGGACGCTAATGTTTTTTATGAAGAAGTAGTCCAGGCACTATTGGCTGCTTCCATATATTGGCTGAGGCCAGATCCACTGAAATGCTTGAGGGGAAGGTGCTGCCCTCTAACAGCCTGGCTGCAGCCATACAGCCCGTGCCCCCTGCCAGCTCTGACCCTGGAGCTGTGCCCCAGGTTTGGTGCTCTCAGCTCCTCTCAGCTGCATCCTGTGTCTTCCAGCAGAAAGCCTTCTGACATCGTCAAACGCAGCTCTCTTCCTCACGTCCCATTGAAAAATCTGGATCTGTATTGGAACAATATTTTTTAGCAGTTTCTTCTGTGCAAGCAGAGCTTAATTGGTACTTATGTTCTGCTTAATTACGCTTCAGGTTTTGGAGCAACGTGCTCAACTGAAGCACCAGTTCCGTGGAATGATGTGATACCATCGCCTTTGGATGGGATCTGTAACATGCTTATTTAATACCAGTGTTCCACTCCTCAGACCCAAACAATTGATATTTTTTCTAGTCTTTGTAGAGCTGAGTTGCCATAACATGGAGGTGAACTGTCCCATCTGCTATTACTAGAGGAAAATTGCTCCCAAACTCACTCCTCCTGGTGATGCTGCCATTGCCTTATAGTTATATGGCAAATTCTGGTTTACACACTGTTGTTTCCGAACGGGATTAAATGTATGCTAGTAAGCAAAATAAAATGAAATTTCGTTTTTCTTTTTAAATAAATGTGAGCAAACCCACACATGCTTTCAGCTTCGGAAAGTAAATATTTCTCTTTCTGCTAAGTAACAAACAAACAAAAGCCAAAGCGAACGAAGCTTTATTTTTATGAAACAAACTGATGGCAACAAGTTGAAGCTGAAGGCCACAGTAGCAATAAGATTTCTTAATGAAAAAGCTCTTAGTGTGAAGTTTCTGATGTGCAGAATTTGAGTGTAGGTGCCTGGTGATGATGTTAACAGCTCTGCTTCTTCGTGGTGTAGTTCCCAAGTAATGAAGTAAAAATGTGTGGAACTGGGTAACAATAGACATAAAGTTGCAAAGAGCCACTGCACTGCAAATAGCCTGAGAAACCTGACCACGGGCACAGTGCAGGTGGAGATGGCTGCTGCCTGTATTACAGTGAAATATGGACATTGGTGAGGAATGAAATTGGCAAGTTTCCACAATGAAGTTTTCTAAATCACAGTCAAAACAGGTTCTCTCTCTCTAGGTGAAAAGTCCCAGTCCAGAATAAAGAAATCTCAGGTGAGGCTGCAGCTTGGTGATCCCCTGTAATGATGAAACACTGTGCTTGTGATTGAGAATGTCCATTATGAGGGGTTTGCGTGGTTCGAGTTGTGGTTGTCCTCGCACCCATGTCGATTCACCTGCATTTTCCACATGTCTGCTTAGTTCTCCTGTCAGTTCTGCAGCCAGTGCCAAGCCTGGGTCATCTCAGCTACTCAAAAAGGTGCCAGTGAGGGGGAAGAACCACCGAGGTTTTGCACTGTGGTTACAGCCTGCCTGAATGCACACACACAAAATCCTGGCTTTCCCCATAATAACCCAAGGACAACGTATCCTTGAATTAGGCACTGAACTAATTATTATTTCTGATTGCTTGATTCCCCCACATTATGTATTCATTGATTATTGTTCTTTCAAAGGCTTTTTTCTAACTCAAAGCTAGAGCAAACCAATGCTCATGGAAATCGGTGTAGTAATAAATCAGGGACTTGAAGGGTCTGATTTGCTTTTCAATGAGGGGAAAAAAAAAACATTGGCAGCAATAATTTGTCTCGGAGAGAATAAGTCCATTTGTAATGCGTTGTCTTGGCTCATCAGAGGTTTTGTGATGAATAACCTATTCCAAAAAAAAAAAAAAAGAAAAAAAATTTTAAGTTCAGTTATTTCATTTATAATTCAGAAGTCTCCTATGACTATTTCATTTATTAAGTGCCCTCTGAAGAGTTTCTGCTATTTCTTTTTTCATCACAGTTTGATGGCTTGACATGTTTTCGTGGTTTTCCTTTTTCCTTGCTGCTTTGGAATAAAAATCTTGCCTTGGCTGGGAGTACCCATTTAATGCCAGTGACTTGGTGCTGCATTTTTGAGGGAATTGCTGCCTCTGTGTCATTTATTTGCTCTCTATGCACCTTATCAAAACATGTGCAGGAGACTTCCACAATTTATTTTATTTTTTTTTCCCCCTCAAGCAGTAATTACTGATCTAAACTTCAGTTTAGTAAAAGTATAGCAATATGTTTGAAGCTGTTAGATTAATGCTGTGAGTGGCTCTGGTAGGAATTTTCTGCCGGGCTAGTTAAGAAATGGGTCTTCTGCAAAACCGATGTTTGTCAGGGTGTGGGACTTTGTGGCCCTCGCTGGAGGCTGGGGCTGCCCCGCTGCTGTTGTCTGCCGTGTCTCCAGCTATTAAACCATCAGGGGAAAGGGACAGGTCAGTGCAGTTAGCCAGACAGTAATTTTTTTCAGGAAATAGGATTTGCATGAACATTTTGCCATTTTCTGTTCTTTATCTTCACCCAGGACCAATTTAAAAAGAAATAAAAATAAAATTACAATTGTCGACCTCTACCAGCAGATTTCTTCCTCTACGCATGTGTGACTGCAGCTCCAAATGTGCTAAGATGCTGTGCATGTCTTGGTACAAAGACAGCAGCTCTGGATTGGGAAATTGAGTTCAGATTGCTGGAGACCAGGGTGCAGCCCTGAGCCCCCTTGGGAGTCTCACTCTATGTTCATCTCGTTCTTAGCCTCTTCCCGGGGTTAGAGGAATTGGTTTTGGTCTGACCCAAACCAGCCATTCTTACATATTGCCTTTTCCAAGAAAATCCTACAAAGTGTGAATAGACTCATAGAAACGAGGAGCACTGATTAGGTGAGAATAGTGCTGGAAGTCTATTCCCACGACGCACAGACCCTGAAGTGCCAAGAACTGCAGTATTTTGTAATAGTGAAGGGTTTTGCCTGCAGACAGGTCGGGACTTCACGCTTTAGTTCTGCCGCTAGTTTGCAGCACACATGATTCAGTTCTTGCTAGCAGGAGTTCAGCACCTCCCCCAGATCTAGAGCCTGATCTTGCAGCACGGGCACAACTGTAATAATGTGAACTCTTGTACAGAGCCCGAGTGGGTGAAAGTCCTTGAAAAAGAGCAAGTCTAGTCGCAGAATTAACATGCCTCAACCAGGAATTCTCATTGCCTTTTCGGAAGGCAACCCTGGGTTGCTCAGCTAGCTCTGTGAAATTCTACAGGTAACTCAGGCCGAGTTGGAGGTGCTGCCTTTGGAAAGAAGGCTAGTGACCACATTATGTGTTGGTTCATAGTTGCTGGGGTTCGCTGGGCTTTTCTCAGCTTGGTGCTGGTCAGGTAGACTGTTTTCTACCCTTGGCTAGCTGGGTATTTTCCTGTTCTAGTAGCCCTGTGTCTGTCTTGTCTGTGATTACACCTTTTCACATGGTTTATGGCTCTTGTTATAAAGTCTTGTGATGGAACATGGTATGAAATGTGACTGTTTCCCTGCTTGAGAAGCCACACTTCTGCTTTTCTGGATCCAGCAATGGATGTACAGATGTGTTCATGCAACACCAGCCATATTAAGCCTGGTTTGTTGTACTAGTGCTAGAGTCAAAAGGAAGCTCAGCAGCATGTACTGTCGGCAGCTCTGGGAATCTGGTGAAAACAGCTGGTGCAGCTCCTCCAGATAAGTCCCTGGGTTTTATGTTTATTTAATCAAATGTCATCAGTTCTTCCTGTTGGTCCTCTTCTGGTCCCATCACTCTGCTATGTTTGACTGGATTCCTCAGATTGCCCTTTGAAGTACTGCCCTGGTTTCACTGGGACAGAATCCGAGGCCACCCTTTAGCAGCTGGAAGTCAGCCAGGGCAGCTGACCCAAGTTAAAGGCTATGGGTGTGTCCCAGACCAGAGATGACAGAATCATAGACTGTTAGGGGTTGGAAGGGACCTCTGAAGCTTGTCGAGTCCAACTGTCCTGCCAGAGCAGGACTAGAGCAGACCATGCAGACATGCATCTGCACAGGTCTGGAAAACCTCCAGAGAAGGAGACTCCACAACCTTTCTGGGGAGTCTGTTCCAATGCTCTACAACTCTTACAGTAAAGAAGTTCTTCCTCATTACTCAAAATGTTTTTATTATTATTTATTAAATTACTCAAATACCATGGTCAGTATAAAGGGTGAAGTTTGAGGACAGAGAGTCTCCTGCTCCTCTTCCCACTGCTGTGCACTACCTTCCTGTTTATTGTGACCACTGTACATTTTCTGGGCTGAGTATGACTTCATTCACTTTATACTGGCATTGATATTAGTTTGGCCGTTTCATTAAATCCATTTTCATTTCAGCCCATGGGTCTCTTCTCCTTTTCCCAATCCCATTTCTCAGCTGGGAAGGAATCTGTGCGTGATAGAACATAGCCCTGCAAATGGGCTAAATGTAGACAAGTACTTGGAGTGGCTTAGGAGCAAATACTATACTTTAAGCACTTCCTAAATACCAACCTAGAAAAAATCCAAGTCTTGAGAGAGCCTTTACTGTAACTGGAGTGGAGCTTTGTCTTATGCAACAGCACAGAACCGAAGTGCCAAGGCAGACCCGTTTGTACCAAGGGAGGTGCATTAACCGAGTGCTAATGAAGCCGAGTTGCGCGGAGCGCTGGGCAAGCGTGTCTGGATGTATGAGCATTATCATTGCCATTGTACTGATGAGGCTTTACAAATTGCCTTTACTCCTTCCTGTTCTGCAGAGAGCTACTGAGGCGTAATTCATTTCTATCGCAGGGCTGGAAATAGATTCCTAGGCAGTCAAATACCACGAAACAGCACTGCTGGTTGCAGTGCATTAGCATGAGCAAGTAATGCCGCTGTTGCTATTGCTGATCATGAGTAGGAGGCTGGAGGAAGCTGTCGGTGCCATCAAGCAGGAGAGCTTTTAGGTTGTGTTGCAATTCACGTTAGACGTTCCTCTTTACAAGTACCTGGGGTCTGCAGTCCAAGTCCTGCTAAGGATGTAAGAACTGATTTGCATAAACCATTTTGTGTTTCCAGCAAAACAGTGCAAGTTCTGCAGAACTTCCCTTCCAGAGGCACAGGGTATTCTAATGGTTGTTTCACTGATTCCCCTAAAGGGACCTGACTTGTTGTGAATTCTGCTGCCAGGCCATTAAGGTGCTGGAAAGGATTTTTTTTTTTTTTTTCTGGGCTTGAGGTTTCCTGCTGCAGGACATCTGAGAAGGAGAAGAGAGTTGGGTTGGTTGGGTTTTTGGGGGGCTGGTGAATCTTCACCATCAGTCTTCTTGCAGTTGTACAGTTTAATTGCAACAGTGTCTTACTAAGTGCTACTTACTGTTTGAGAAGGATTGATTGTGGGTGCTTGTCCTTGGATTAACTCTTCCAACAGGCTTTTTCAGGGCTTCTATGGATATAAAATTGTGTTTGAGACTTTGGGGAGAGGCAGCCTTTAATACCCCCACAAAACACAACCCAGAATTACTCTCAGAAGGCAGCTGTATGTCAGCCTGAGCTGTCTTCTGTGCAGAGAGGTATGAACTTGAAGAAGCGATACTGAATGTATTCACAATTTCCTATTAACAGAGTAAAATGGAAAGTGCTGCCAGGTTCCATGGCCTGTAAAAAGTATGTATTGCAGGAAATATATTTGTTTAACAATCCATACAAAAATTCTTCAACTATATAAAAAGTTAATATGTAAATATTTTTCTGGTTTTATTTCTTTTCAGCTGGGAATTGGGGTGTTACCAAATGGCATTTCAATCTCTTTTCAATACTAGGTGATGTGCTATGGTTCTTATAACGCATGAAAATAATCGAGAACTCACTTTCCAGTGTGACTAGTGTCACATGAAGCTTTATTTGTGGTGTTCTGTGTTGCTGTGTTCTGACGATGTAAGGAAATGTGATGTTTTAAACAGCAGAGAAATGGAACGTGCTCATACTGTGCTACTCGTGGATCGCTCACAAGTGAGTAAGATTAAACTGTATGAAAAAAATAAAGCTATTTGCCCGGAGAGAGGCTCCTTGTACAAGTCAGGAGGGGTGGGACAGAGGTGTCTGGTTTAAGCAGGGGACTGTGTCCAGCTTGATGTTACCAGCCAGTGGTACCTTCAACAGACATGAAGGTTGTGCTGTTCAGGTCTTCAGAGAGAGACAAGGTTTCTCTCTGTGAGGTGCAGGAGCTGGAGCAACTTTGCCTGGGAGCACATGGTGAGAGATGCCATCACTATTTCCAGTGCTGCAGCAAGCATGCAGCTTGCCCTCCTCCATCACTGGGCAGGTACTGAGATCTTTATTTTTCACTTTTTTTTCTTTTTTTTCACCTCCCAACTACTCAGAGAAGCATCAGATCACATAATTTGAGACATTTTTCGTCTGACCTAAGTAGAGCCTTGTCAAGGGCAAAGAAGCTCCTGTTGTGGGCTTTTATTTGCCACCTCTCTAACCAATGTGACACAACTACAGGACAGTAGTTTTTTCACTGGCTCTATTATGTTTATGAAACAAATTTATTTCTCCCTTAGGGCAGGGAGGTTATGTTGGGGCTCCTGTAACTGAGAAAAGCAATGGAGCTGGCTGAAAACAACCCTGGAGCTAAGGACCCATCACCTCAGGATATTTGGCAGTGAGAGATTTGTGCATAAAGTCATTTCATATCTATTCTATGGAGTTCCATTAAATTCATGCTATTAGATAAACAATTAGTCTGGTTTAGAGTCTAAATAACCTGCCCTCTCTTTTTGAAAGCCCTCTTGATAAACAAGAGACCGGGGCAGATGTACCCCTGGCCAGCTCCATGTCCCATCACACCCTACAGCACTCTAGTACTCTGATTTCTTAAAAATAAGATTAAAAGGAAAATCTCTTCTTTTTACCTTGTACCAGAACAACAGGACTGGGTTTGGCATTGAAATAAATACTATCTGCTATGTTTATTTTCTCAGATAATAGGAAGAAAGCCAAACACTAACACTGGGGTGGGCAGTGGCTTCCCAGCCGGCATAATTGGAACAATGTAAAATTTGCTGTTGTTTAGGTAGATTCTGAACTTTCAGAGAATTGGGCGTGAGCACAAATAAAGAACATGCTGCCATGCAGATGTCATAGGGGAAATGTCTCATTCACATGTCAGTTCTCAAATAGGGTTCTGTGGCTGCAGATTCAATCTTTCTTTTCTCCGTTTTTCTACCACTACTTCTGGCATCTTATTTTGGTACCCGCCAGGCTTGTATTTGGTTTGCCTCTGTCTTTCTTTAGGCTATGAAGGAAAGAAAATATTTTAAGTCAAATTACATTGAAAAAATGCAGCTGGATTTATATGGTTTTTGTGAAGTCTTATATTGGCTTGGCGAATACGGTTGTGCTGCAGCTCCCCCTGGTCAGGCAGAGGTGGGCAGCCCCACTGCATGTGCCCAGCCCTGATGGTTTGGTTCTGGCATTACCTGCTGTTTGTAGCAAACAACTGGGATCTGAGAAATAATCCTCAGAAATGATGAACCGAGGCTCTGCCAATTTCTTTTCCTTTTCACTGATTCATAGTTGCTCAGAAATTGCTCTAATTTGCTGCCCAGAGGGTAATGAACAAACTGGGTGTTTTAGGAAGAAAAAAAAGTCAAAATCATAAAACTCCTCTTGGAAGACAAAACAAATAATCAAATCCTCAGCAATTGCTTCTTCATGTTTCAGGAAAAGGTTTTATAAGAGGTGGTAACAACATTGCAGTTTCTCCTATTTGTACTGTTTAATATGTTAAGTAGACATAAGCATATGAATTTGAGATGATGATTACAAAGTTTGCTGTTGAGCTTATTGAAAAGTGGTCTTTTTTCAAGAAAGAGCAATTCAGTGTTAAATGAAAAAATACAGACCCTGAACCAAAAAACTCTTAGTTATAATTTTAATAATCTGGAAGGGAATTAATTTTCTGTTGAACCCCTGGAAGCTGATTCTGTGAAGTTTTTCATACAATGAAGAAAAATGTATTGTCACCAGAATCTTTTTTTCTGTTTTTCTTTAAGGGCTTTTTTCCTATCTCTGTAAAGAGGGAAATAAACCATTATTTATATCCAGAAGGTATTATCTACACTCTAAAGTTCTGATAACCCTCAAGGTTACCCAATACAGAAAAACAGCTAATTTTTCCCTTTTTTGCAGCACATCTATTGTCTTCCTGTTATCTGTTAATCATCTCTGATGCACCTTCATCTTTTCAAGCCCAATATTTTCAAGCCCAGTATTTACAATGGAACCTCTCCATGTACTGTAGCTCTTCTTATTAATTCACTTTACTAAATCAGGACACTATTGTTGTGCTTTCTGTAATGACTGCATTTGCATTTCTTTGTTCTCATCAATGGAAATTAGTTTGCAGCTAGTGTTAACATGCAAATTTAGAACTATACTTATTAGGCTTGAAGTGGGAGATTGTTGGGGTTTTTTTCCTGTCCTCACGTTACCCAGCAAAGCGGGATTTCCCCAGCAGTGGGCAATTTCCTGGCTGATGGTTCACCACCTCTTGCTTCAATAGACATTCAGAGCCTCTTTGAGCAACCTGCTCATTCTCTTTATTTCTTACAAACTCGTCTTGGTGGGTCAAGGTTAGAGAGCCACGTGATTGTACTGAAGGTGGTACAGTGGAGTTATTAGATTTTGCTAATTGCTTTTATAGTCTTTCAGTAAAGCTCCCAGTATGTACTGCTCTGTCTCCAGTATGTGTTGTGGTCTACATATGCAACTCAAACCCATAGTCGCTTGTGAGCTCTTTGCTCTTCAGATCAGCTTCTCTTAGAAGTATCCTTGAAGTTTCAGCTCAAAAGGTGCAGCTATCTGTAGTTGTTCATCTCTGAATGATACCCCATGTGAGTAGGCAGTCATTCAGGATTCACTTCTGTTATTGATCATCTCATAATTGCCCTTGCTCTTGCACTGCAGGACCCAACTGGAGCATCTGCTGGGTTTTTCTTGCACTGGTACTATTTTGTTGGGTTTTTGTTGGGTTGTTTTTTTTCTTTAATTGTTCCTTCCTCAAGCTGAGAACAGCTGAGCCAGAGTTAGCAGGGTCAAGTATCATGACTCAGCAATACCATCTGACCAGGCATTTTCCAGTCTTGTAGCTGATGCTGTTGGTAAGCCATGTTCTAATGTTTACTTCGGCCAGGTCTGTCTGTGGCCAGATACTTTATTAAATTTCTAATGGGAGCATAAATTCTCTCCATTCTTGCACCAATTTAACATCCAATCCCAAAACCTTTTTAAATTTCTAGTTATGCATCTGTCAAGAACAAGCTGAAGAGCTCTGAGTGAGAATAATGAAAGGAGGTTCAACCCCTCCAACAGCTTAATGCTGTCGTGATGTGTGTGATGCATGTAAGGCTCCTTCTCCAATGGGCCAGAAGGAAGGTACATGCTTGCTTCTGAACATGTTTAATTTCTTTTATTTAATGAGTAGTTTTTGAGCATGAAACCAGGTAGACTCTCGTGCTTCCCAGACAGCAGCAGCAGGAGGTGAGATACTGTGGAGCCGATGGTGTGGTGAGAGGGTGTTCAGGAAGATTTGTGCAGCTGAAGGCACAGACTACAAGGAAATGAAGGAAATAGATGCCAGAGAGCAGAAGCTGCCCAGGTGTGGCCAGGGAGCTGCAGGCAGTAATATTCTGACCAAAGCTCTGGTGCTTTGTGCAGGTTATTGCAGATCATACTGTGTACCCAGTTCACCAGTAAAAAGAAACTGATGCCATGAGAAACCATATACATATCTTCAAATTAATTAATTATATATATTTATTTGATTACTTTTATTTTTGTACTTTTAACCTAATTTGTAATGAAATTTTCTCCCAGGGGACGTGAGTACTGTACCAAATTAACGATGCTGGAAATGAAGTGACAGCAAGGAGCACCAGTTAGTCTTCCAGATCACATGAGACTTTTTGCTTCTTACTAATCACTTCTTTATTTCTAGAGCTTTCAAAGAGCTAAGCTGTGGAGAGGAAGCAGAAGGCCCTGGGCCCCTCTTGTTGCCCCTCAGCAGACTTCAAAAACCGCCTGCAAAGCTCTCCTCCCTTACCAGCATTGCTTAGATGGCTGCTGCATTGCTGCCTGCCTGCCTGCACGGGTGCTTGCATGGATGTGTGGCCCCGCGCGTGCCGCCCTTCGCACGCTGCCCCCAGTGTCGCGGTGATGCCGGGGCCAGCAAGCTCTGACTTCCTTTCTTGCCCCTTGGGGTCAGGGAAAGAGGTAATTGGGGGGGGGGGGGGGGGGGGAGGTGCACTCCCCCAGAAAAAAATCCGCCCACCGGCGGGGAGGGGGCCCCCCGAC
>WTSP01022593.1:0-12188 GCA_025331215.1 Actenoides lindsayi
GGTGGGGGGTGTGGTGGTGGGTGGGCGGGGGTGGGGGGGCGATGTGAGGTGTGTGTGTGTTGAGTTTGATACTGGTTTTGTATATATTTGTGTATATATTCCATTTTTATTATTATTATTATTTTCATTAAAGTTGTTCTAATTTCCTTTTCTAATAACTAAGTCTCTTTCCCTTATTCCCTTTCTCTTCCTTTTGTGGAGGGAGGGGGGTTAACAGAGAGTGTCTGTTATAGGTCTAGTGGTCTGCCCTGACCCTAAACCATGACAACTAATATAAGATAGAGGTTGTAGAGCCATGAGTTTAATCTTTACTCAAGTGCTCTGTGACAGATGGATTGGCTGCATGATCCCAGTTCTCTCCTGACATACCCCTAAGTGGCAATTAGTCTATGTCTTACATAGCCTCAGCTGTTCTGTGTTGACAACGATAAACAATAATAAAAGCTCTACAAGCTTCAGTGGAGCCACACCAACTAAAACTGTAATGCTGTGTTCCCAAACAACTAACATAGTGATAGCTACCGACAAAAGTAAAACCACACATTTCAAAACTATCTGAAGGTTTTTATGAAAAAATACAATTACATAAGGAATAACAACAACAACAAAAAAAAGTAGACACTCCAACATCACCAATTTCTTCATGTTTATACATGTGCAAATAGGGTCAATGTGTCTAGGAGATGGAGGTTAAGTGTTTTCTCCTTCTCTCAGTCTACTTACATGTAAACAAACACCTTTAGACACTGAGACCCTTAAGTCCTGTCACCCTCCTGGTGACAGCTCTGACTGTGTCAGGACAGGGATTCCAGAAAGCAGTATCAAACCCTAGCCTAGAAGTCACAAGTACATATTTCAAACAAAACCAAAACCTATCCCCTGAGTAATTGCACATTCTTATGGTTTGAGTATTTTACCTTAAATTCACTCTGCATATGTTTCTCTGAGAGAGTTAGGTACAGTTCTTTGATAACTAGGCATTAATATTTACAGAAGTGCACAAAGCTTAAGAAAGTTTCCAAAACCAATGGATGAAAACTTATCATTCCCAAAATACACAAGTATATACAGAGAGTTCGGCTTTGCATTGAGGGTTGTTTAAAAATCATGCTTTTTCTTATAAATCTGGTGTTACTTATGAAAAATAGACCCCAGAAAATAATCTATTATTCAGTTATTCAACTGGAAAATAAAATGTCATGGACAGCAGTTATTTGGCATATCTCTTCAACCCTTTCTTGCTTGGTAAAGTCATGAATACTACAAACATAAGAGCAGTGGTTACTGCAATTAATTTATTTTTATTTGAGAGCATTCAACAAATACATTATGCTATGCCCAGTTCACCTTTGATGATCTTATTAAATAAATAAATAAATAAAAATTAAAAAAAAAAAAAATTTAAGATAGGAAAATATTCAGTATTGCATCACCTAAGATGAACCTGCACCTGAAAAAGCTGCAGTTAGTTCTTGACAGTAGTGGAAGTATAGTGATAGCTTATTGTATTGCAGTTTAGTTCCTTACTCTCTCTTTCCTAAGCAGCTACTGGAAACTAAGATATTTATCTAACCTCCTCTTTCACAGATGTTCTGCAGCAAGCATACTGTCTGTTATTTCCCTGATTCTATACTAAAGATGGACATTCTTTTTAATACCTTTGGAGCCTCAGATGTTCTATGCATCTGGGTAAGGGAAACTAGATATTCCACAATGATCTCTGTCCTGAAATACCTGGTGTGTTCATGTTATCCAAAACCATGTCTCTGGGACTATTCAGCATATCTCTAGTAGAAATGTGCTCTCTCCTTACTTGGACTCACTTCTTTCAGAAGAACAAAATTATCACCACTAATTTGGAATAGCAAGCAACAACCATTCACCAAAATCAATATGCATGACCCATCACATACAAAGTCCTATTTCCAGTTAATTCCAAGGACAGGGCAATGGTGCTTGGTTTTTCCCTTGCCTTTTTCTTTCTAACTGAAACCTCTGTCCTTAAACTCATTCCTTTTCAAGTTATACTGTGCACCACAAGTTAAAGATAGCAAAATGTTAACTCAAGTAAGAAAAACTCAACTCCATAAAAATGAATCTTGGATGTTTTTCTTCAGATACCTGGAGTTTTTCAGATTAAATTATACCTCTACTCCAACACATAAATTCTGTACTATCTTGCAATGTTTGGATCAATGATTTTAAAAGCTTTCTTTTTTTTCCTTACTTGTACAATTCACCTCCTTTATTGTGTTTGACTCTTCTCTGAAGTACCTCTAGGCATTAAGTAAGCCAAATGCAGTTGGTGAATTAGAATGGAGTCATAGACTGGAGTCAATTGCCTGCATGCAATTATCATCTAAATTACTTTGTAAAACTCTTTTACATGTTTCCTGCTTAAAAGCACTGTTACTTCTTTATTCTTGACCTTTTTTCTATTACTTTGAATATCCTTTCAGATGATTGACAATAGGGTTTTTAGCTCATTATTTTGTTCACAGTTAACTTGGTGGTTTCAAACTTTTTTTCTGACCCAGTTGGGTTCTGAACAAACAAGATTTCTAAAGACCTCCCAACTCATTAACCCTAAACTCTTTCTTAGGGAGAAACCACTACACATAATCCATCTCTCAAATCTTTAAAATTAAATGGAATCAGAGTGGTATCTTTAGCATGATAATAGCAATAGTAACACAAATAACAATAATTATTTATTCTAGGGTGTCACTGACGAGAAGACTGTATGACATATTCTGATGTTCATACTAACTATATCACTTGGCAGTCCATCCCCTTTCATTCCTATTCTAATGTCCTGTAGACTAGTTACTTTCCTCATTTTTATCTCCATATACTTAAAGACAACAGTTGTGTTTCCCCATCAAATTTTGCTTGATCAAAACTCGAGTTTTCTTATCTCCAGATATCATATACTGTTCGTTCCTCCAACACTTTAGTGGTTTTCCTTTCTCGACGTTCAGTTTTGAATGATTTTTTTTTTATTTCTGGAAACATCCAGAGTATTATGGCCTGGGCCTTATCACTGCCTTTTAATGTTGGGAGGGTTTATTTTTATCTTTATTTTTATTTATTTTTATTTTTAAAATATATTGACAAAGGAGTCATAACAAGTATTTATAGACATCCAACTTTTCTCCCTGCAGGTGGAATAACTTCCATGTTATTCCTCCAAAGTAATCTTTGACTGCTTTAGAGTTAATGACATATTTCATGTATTTGTATAAACTTTTGGTTTAATTTCTGTGTCTGTGGCAAGATGATGCATTTCAAATGTGTTCTAGTTCTGACTGTCATTCTTGTAGGTTTCTGCTGCCATTCCACTATTCCTTTACAGAGTATGAATAGGCATTTCAAGTTCTTCCTTTCAGTTTTCTGAGCCTCTTATAATAATACAGAGCTGCTAATTCCTTGCTGACTACCTTCTTTATCTCATTATCATTCCTGATGAACTCAGCAATGATGGTGTTTGCTTTCTTCCTGGTGACTATTTTATAAAATCATAGAATCATCTAAGTTGTAAAAGACCTTTAAGATCAACAAGTTCAAGTATAATTGTAACACTGCCACGCCCAGCACTAAATCACGTCCCTATGCACCTCATCTACAAGTCTTTTAAATATCTCCAGGGATGGTGTCTCCACCACCTTCTTGGACACCCTGTTCCAATGCTTGACAACCCTTCCAGTGAAGAAGCTTTTCCTAATAACTATATCTCTGCTGACACAACTTGAGGCCATTTCCTCTCATTCTATCCCTTAAAACTTGGGAAAAGAGATCAACCCTCATCTTGCTACAACCTTCTTGCCAGTGGTTGTAGAGAGTGATAAGGTCTCCCCTGACCCTTCATTTCTCCAGGGTAAGCAACTCCAGTTCCCTCAGCTGTTCCTCGTAAGACTTGTTTTCTACGTCCTCCATCAGCTTCATTGCCTTTCTTTGGCAAGTTGCAGCACCTTCATGTCTTTCTTGTAGTGAAGGGCCCTAATATGAAACATTATTTGAGGTGCAGCCCCACAAGTGTCAACCACAGGGGGACAATCACTTCCCTAGTCCTTCTGGCACCACTATATCTGATACAAGCCAGGATGCTGTTGGCTTTCTTGGCCACCTAGGCACACTGCCGGCTCACATTCAGACAGAAATCCTTATGTAACAGATTTTCTATCAACATGAGTATTAACACCAGGATTTGAAGTTGCCTTCACCATCTTCAGTTCTCCCATTTGCTAATTTCCATTATTCTGTCCTAACCTCGAAGAGTGAAGACAGTCTGGTGGTCTTCTCCAGCATCTACATTTCTATGATTCTATCACCCAAATCTTAGGCTTCTTCAATACATTTTCAGTCTTGACAGACTCTCACTGTAATGTTTTCAAACTGAAAGTTTATTAATGATTTATGAGGTCTTTCCAGCAGTCCTTAATCATGTAACACTTTCTCAGTTTCCAGATTCACTGAAGTTACAGGACTGTTAATTTTTCCTCAATAATCCATCAACAGCTACGCACTTCTGTCTGGTACCTGTGAATTTCAGCTTTGTTCCATCCACCTGAAGATCACCTTGTCTAAGTCTACACATACCGAAACCTTGTTTCCTGGAAATAGCTGGACATCACCTGCTGATGGGAAGCAAAGAATAAATCTTTGGTTTTCCTTTGCTCCTGTACACAGCCTTTGATTTTGCTTTATAAAACTGCCTTTACCTTGACCTATGGAGTTTTTTTCCATCTTATTTTTTCACCATCCATCCTGCTGAGGATGGCAGTGATAGAGCAGCTTGTTGTGAACCTGGTGTCAACCCACCACAGTTATGTAGCAGTCCACTTGTTCCTCAGGACTTGATTCCAAGTGAGACATTTGTTTGATTCCAGGCATGTGTCACTGCTACTATCTTCCAAGAAATTGGGCCAACTTCTTCTTCATGACCCATTAATGGAATGGGTCCATTACCTCTTACACTATCATTCTTCCTTTTCATACTCCACTACCTGAATATCTCACTTTTATCTTCCTGTTATCACAAGAGCTGGCTGCGCTATCCTTATTAATAATCTCCCTTCATCTTTTCCTTTTCCCTCATCTTTTCCTTTGAACTAGTGTGACTGAAAATAACATTACAAAGCCTCCATGTAAGAAACTCTCAAATCAGTGAGGATTCTGCAGGAGTAGAAAATTACTTAATCATATAAATGTTATTTGGCTGATGTTAAAAAGTCAGCAGGAGGAGCTCACAACATTAATTTTAATCAGTTGTTTAATAATTTTTCAAAACAGTGCCTTTAAGATAAAACCTATTTACACAAATCCCCTTGGTGTTTGGACACAGAATATATCTGACTATAACTGAACTTGTATTTAAAATTTAACAATTGTGATAGATGTCTCTTGGGGAGGAGCAGCTGGACCTCTGGATGTAAAAGCTGTGAGTCCTTATTGCCTGAACTAAATGACCTAGCTTTCCTAGCTCAAAGGCTAGATTAGATTAAAAAATGATTTGTAGTCCAGTCACTATGGAAGGACTGAAAACCACACTAATTGTGGGCTACATGCATATTCACATAATGTTTTCCCTTATTATTTATCCTTGGTTACAGTCAAGTCTGAGCAGGCTGATTTGAGTATGGCCTCAAGAATCTGTTTCTTTTTTTTTTTTACCGTAGAAAAAAACACTCATTTTGATCTTTCTGAGCTGTTTGGAGGAGTCCACACATAACTTTCTACCTTAGACACATCTTCAAACAAAATCCATTAATCCAAAAAAAAAGTTTTATGGTGAAAAATATTGACAAGAGGAGTAAGAGATGGGAAGAGACTATTAGGTCATCTTCCAGCCATTACATTCATGCATATTCTCACTTGAGGAAAAATGCCTGGAGCAGAACATTGCACAATATGGACTTAAAGGGTTCCTGTGTGTAGCAGTAAATAGGCAGGATTTAAATTTAAAACTGATAAAAGGATATACTTTGTTGCACATGCATAATTAACCTAGAGAGCTCATCACCATAAAAATATCACTGAGGTCTTAAAGATTAGCGGAATTTTAAAAAGGATTAAACACTGATATGGATAATGAGAGCATTCACATTTGCATGGAATTAGATTCATTTCTTTAAAAAAAAAAAAGTTACAAACTGTCTTCTTTCAAGACATAAACCAACAGGTAGCCATCAGGAATAGGAAGAAATTTCCTCTCAGGAAAGTTATAGCATAATTGTTCATTTCAGCTTCATTATGAGCATGTGGTTCTAGTCACTGACAGCAGCAAGATGCTGGACTACACACAAATATTGCTCGATCAAGAATAACAATTGCCACGCTCCTATTGACTTATGATAATAACTGCACAGTCACTATGATGGGAAAAGAAATGTTTTGCCATTCAAATTTGTTCACAAGGCAATAAAGGTGACACATAGACACAGAAATGTTTTATAAGAAATTCCTGCTTCTTTTACAGCAAGAAATGCTTCTGGAAAGATGTTTCAGGGAGTATTTAATGAGTGAGTGGAATAGAAATAAAATTATTTCTATGAACAAGTAAATGACCAATTAAGTACAAAAACAAAACTAAATCACTTGCATTGGTACCTAATTTAAAACTGTGATTGTAATCCAGGTAATGGAGCTCTGCTGGAAGTGTTCTTAGCACTCCCCTAACAAAAAAGTCATTACTGACTGGCCTGCTGCTTCATATAATTGCTGTGATAAGCCACTGCAAATATAATTGGCTCTAGCTGAAAAATATTTCATCATAGAGCAAGAACAACAGTTGTACTTTCATTTATGTATTTATAGCAACTTAAGGAAGATCATTAACACATTCAGCTTCCAGACACTTTTACTAAGCCAGAAAGTGCAATGAAAAGATCTGAAAGGATCTTTAAGAAACAATACACTTTTCCTTAAATTGTGTTCCTTTTGAACACTGAAATGACATTTAAAAACACATTAAGTACATCAAAGCCAAAATGGACTTCAGTTTCATTTCTGTACTCTTTTCACAAGTTTTGTTATTATAGTACAGTCTGAGAAGATTACTGGTACTAAACAGATTCTGATGAATTCTGTTTATATATATTTTCTGTGCTTTCAAGCATGGTCAGTATCATGCTCTGTTTTCTTGCTTGTCTAGCTCAAACAAACAAGAATTTGAAGTAGTAAAGATGAATATCTTAAAAACACTGAGTGTGAATATTCAGTGGAAATCCATAAAAATAGAATTGTATTCCCTTGATTAAGAACCCCAACTCCCATTCTTCCAATGCTTGTTCTAATGAATAAGTTTATCAGTGGGAGCTTTCCTAGAAACATTCATTTTTAATTGAGTGTTAAGCACTGTCACGACAAGCTCATTTTAAAATTGTGTACACTGAAAACCTAATTATAAAGAGCTGCAGTCAGCCAGTCATGAAATAAAACGTCAGATCATATAACACGTGGCTTGTGTGTCAAATCAAACCTAATCAAAGCCATTTAAAAAATTCAGTGTTGGCTACTCCAATGAGCAATTTGGCTAGACACTTTTGTGAATCCCTATTCCTCTACTGGCATATATAAACAAATACTGCATATGCTCCTTGTCATTCTGATGGAAAACTGTATAGTTTAGTTTGCATATTTGGATCTCAGAGCTGCAAAATTTCAGCTAAATAAATAAATAAGTACATACAGGAATAACTAAACAAATCAACCAAGAATATGCACTGGGTGGGGGGGAGGGAAATCTTGAAAAAAATACTTTTCAATAACTGGCAGTTATAACTGCCTTCATTAACCTGGGTTAGGTTTTATAGTTGAAAGGAATAAATCTACAGCATAAACTGAAGCAAGTAAGATTTTAAATTACAATTTAGGAAAGAAACAAGTAGCATGATGTGTTTCATTTGTTTGACACCCTTATTGAAAATCCTCATGCATTTTGACACGGAAATTACTGCACTTCTATTATTATTATTAGTTCTAATTTATTCACATTAAATACTTTTAAAAGCCACTTTTCCTAAACATTTTTGATCAACACTCTCATATTATTTAAAGTAAATTTTCAGAAATCTTAGAAGTGTTTTCATAGATTGTAGTTGTCAATGTCAGATAAGGCTTTTGATAAAACTTTATAGAATATTTCACTTAGAACTCATAAAATTCTTCATAATAACCTGAAAGGTACATCTAGACTAGTAATTCAACCCAGTCTTGCAAACCCTTTGGAGCATGCAGACCTTTGAGTATGAAAAAAGTTCCACTGACACTAATAGATTTTGGATCAAACCATAAAAAGAGCAACCATCCAAAATAACACCTCTCATCACCAGAGAACTGCATCTCTTCACTTCCTATGTCATTAGCACAAAAAAAGCCAACCATTCATAAAGGTTACAATGTCAATGTGAAAAAATTTAGGATTCACTTATAATCAGTGTGCCTTTGGAAACATTAAATCATCCACTAAGTTAAAAAGTGGTCTGATCGGGTCCTTCATTCCATATATAACTTGGTAGTACTACTTGGTATTTATGTTGTTATTTTTGGACAGGGAAGGATCAGAAGATAAGGAATAAATCAGATGAATTAAAAAATGTTGGTCTCATCCACTAAACAGTGTACAGTAGAGGTAAGCATGTCGTACTCCCTCCGGAAAGAATGTAGAAATTTTCATATTAGAACATCCGTGTTTGAAATGCCAACTTTCTCTTGTTATGGATATGATTTCCTTAGAAACAATGACATTTTGAGAATGCAATTGTTTTTCCACTGAACAATTCTACTGGATATGCATGGGGTGGAGTCAACTTTCTCTACAGCAGCCCATCTGATGCTGTGTCTTGGATTTGTGACAAAAACAGTGCTGTGTTGATAGCACAGAAATGTTTTGACTGTTGCTGGGTAGTGCTTGCACAATGTCAGGATGTGTTGGGTTGACCTCAAGTGCCCACTAAGCTGCTCTATCACTCCTCATCCATTGGAAACACAGAGCAGAAAATTACAACAAAAAGCCCTTAGGTTGAGAGAAGGACAGTTACTAGTTACCATCATGGGCAAAACACACTCGACTTGGGGAAATTTATTTAATTTATTACCAATCAAGTCAGAGTACGATAATGAAAATAAATAAAATCAAATCTTAAAACACCTTACCCTCACCCCTCCCTTCTTACCTGGCTCATCTTCATTCCTGATATTCTCTACCTCCTCCCCTCTGAGCAGCACAGGTGGTACAGGACATGGGGGTTTGTGGTCAGTTCATTATCTGTTGTGTCTGCCATTCCTTCCTGCTCACACTCTTCCCCTGATCCAGTGTGGAGTCCCACCCACAGGAGACAGTCCTCCATGAAATTCTTCAAGTTAAGTCCTTCTTATGGGCTGCAGTTCTTCACAAATGCACCAGCATGTGTCCTTTCCACAGGGTGTAGTCCTTCAGGAACAGATGACTCCAGTGTGAGTCCCTCACTGGGTCACACATCCTGACAGAAAATCTGGTCTTTCATAGGCTTCTCTCCATGGGCTGCACTTTCTGACAGGAGTGTGCACCAGCACGGGCTCTCCACAGACTGCAGCTTCCTTCAGGTCCTATCCACTTGCTCCAGCATGGAGTCCTCCACAGGCTGCAGGGTGGATATCTGCTCCACCTTCAACCTCCGTGGGCTGCAGGGGAACAACCTGCATCTCCACAGTCTTCACCATATCCTGCAGGGGAATTTCTGTTCTTATGTCTGGAGCACCTTGTCCCTTCACCTTCACTTCATCACCTTCTCCACTGACCTCGGTGTCTGCAGAGTTACTTCTCTCATATATTCTCACAGGTTGCTGTTACACAGCAGCATTTACCTCTTTTTTACCCCTATGTGGTGCCACCACCAACACTGATTGGCTCAGCTTTGGCCGTCTGAGTGGGTCTTTCTTTGAGCAAGCTGTAAGTAGCTCCATCCAGCATGGGGGGCAGCTTCTGGTACATTCTCACAGAAGCCACTCCTGCAGCCCCTCCACTACCAAAAACTTGCCAAAAAAAAACCCCAATACACAGGTCTTTTTATTTTTATCACACTCACCTGCCAGCACATAGGCTAGAGGTGGTTAAAAAACTGGGTGGGGACCAGGACAGATGACCCACATTAGTCAAAGGGTTTCCATACCATATAATGTCATGTTCAGCAATAAAATCTGCAGTAAATGAAGGTGACGGTTTTGTCTTCCATAGTGGATGTGGGTCAGACCTTGACTGGGCATTGGATTGCTTGTTGGAGGTGGTGAATGACTCCCTCTGACTTATTAAACTCTATGTATCTTGACCCATGAGTTTTATTGCTCTTGCTCTTATTCTCTCTCCTGTTCCATTGGGGAAAAGGGGGCAGGGAAGCAATGAGCAACTGTGTGGGTGCTTAGCTGATGTCCAGGGTCAACCCATCACAGCTTTGTACTTGATAAAGTCATAGTTATTTTATAGAGTCCTGCATAAAAACTTGCATCCAGTTCTCCAGCATAAATGAACTGAAATGATCTGAAGTTATCATGGAGAACATGTTGCTGCTGGTATCTCAGTAGGCTCGTACCTGTTGAGTTACATGATGACATCTACTCGACATGCAGAGCTGGAAGAGCACTTCCAGATCACACACTGCATAAGAAAAGGATGTATCTTATCAGTCTGTGGTGTCAACTAGCAGAACCATCACATCTGAGAAGTAGGTACTGCAGTTTTCTAAAATAACATTCAACAAATATGATGTGAGCAGATAATATCACTGTTTCTCTGTCTATTTTGATTTAGAACCACAGAACTAATTTATTCTTTAATCTATTCACTTGACTCTGTGTAACCTACTTCAGCATAATATTGACACTCAAGAGATAGTGATACAGCTGGAGTTTTGATCACTGCTATATGTTATGTATAGACAGCATCAGAAAAAACTGGTATCACCTAAAAGAGCTATCCTTCACTGTGTTGCCCGGATTTTTAAAACTGATTGAAATATGGTGTTGTTTCTATGGAATACTTCAAATATACAAAACCATCTAGAAATTTGCCTTCTCACTTTCATGCTTCATTTAGGTACACAATATGTTCACCCACAAAAATCTGTGGTCTCTAGAAATTGTTTCATGGACATCAATTCTTTCTCTTAATGTTACTCACAGCCCACAAGAAGCTACTACTGCCCTTATGAAATATCTTATGAAAAAAAAGAGGAGAAAATTCTGTCTATGCAAAGTCTGTACAATGCAAGTGCTCTGTTATTTACTTAGTATTGTTGTCCAGGTCCATAGAAATTTAGGAACTCCTTGACCTCAATTCTTTGTTACAGTCTTTCTCAATCCCTAGAGCATTGTTTATTCTCTGCTTCATTAGAAATTAAAATAATTTAAGACTGCTCCTGACCTAGCTTTTTGAGGGTTTTACTGGGACAATGATGCGTGAGAGAATTCCAGCAGAATGGAATGAGGAACAGGGATTGTAGGATGAGAATAGGTCACTGGAAGGTGGAGACACTAGGAATTAGAAGATACCCCTCTGATCCATCAGCACACTGAATAGTGCAGAAGATTCAATAACTATGAGAAAGAGAACCTTGCTTTACATTGTTATGTTATTTTTGTTACCTTTCAAAAGGTGACTTTGATTTTGCTTGCTATATTTCAGCTATTAACTCATTAATCAATTGGGAGTTTACTTATTAGACATGTCTTTAACAGATATGAGATCAATGCAGGTCATCTCCACAATACATGAAATAAATGTTCTTCTTTCAAGCTAAGAACCCTTGTGTTTATTTTCTGTGAGGAAAAATAATGTGCTGATGATTACCTTTTGTAAAATTAAAATATTTTGGAGAAGGTTCTTCATGGCTCTGTATGTGTGTGTGCTGGGAATATAGTTACCGAGAAGCTGATTACAGCTTCTGGTATTTAAAACTCTAAGTGTTCTTGCACTTGCATGAATTTGAACAATTTAGATGATGCTCTGAATTACAACTGTTGGCTGTGATTCCCCGGGGTATCACACTCTGGCTGGGAATTACCAAAACAAGTCTCACTCCACCTCCACCTTACAAACAACCTGATAACATCACACAATAGGAAATTATATGTATGCTATTTGTGGTGGGTTGACCCTGGCACGGCACCAGGTGCCCACCAAGCCCTTCTATTGCTCCCCCCACCCCCGTCAG
>WTSP01022594.1:0-21196 GCA_025331215.1 Actenoides lindsayi
CATATCTGAGATCTGCTGAGGCAGTCTGGGAAAATCAGTGATCTTAAGGTGAAATGTGTAGTGACACATACGCAGGAGCTTTGATGCTTTCTTCGCCGTTTCTGTAATACCTATAGTGCGTGCTGCTTTGACTTGAAGTATTTTAGTTAGAGCTTCAATTTTCAGTTCCAAAAATCCAAATAACTGGCAACAGATGCCCAAAAGTGTCCTCAAAAGAATAAATGTGTTTTGACATATTGCTTTGCTATTTTAGAGTAAATGAAACAATTAGTCCGAATGAAGCCCTTCCTCGGGGAAACCCAGAGGAATTTCTTGGCTGCTGACAAACCATGAATAATAACAAAAGAAGAGAGTGCAGAAAGGAAGGAGGGGTCCTGAGATTAGATCAGCTGTGTCTGACAAACAAAAGCCAGTTTCAAGGGTTCTCGAGCAGGGTGGACTTCTGCTGAAATGTCCAGTTTCTGTTTCAAAGTGTTGAGTTAGCCAAAAGTTTTACACTGGGTTATATGAGCTTATGCCAAGTGCTTCGTGCACTCATTTTATTTCTGTCTTAAATAACGGTTATCCTCCAGTTTCCTGTAAAATGCTGTCAGTGGAGATCTTTGTTTCTGTTAGTGGAAAGCACGTTCACTTGCAAATAATAGCTTGAATTCTATAAGGACAACCTGAACTTTCTACTTTTCTGCTTTCTGTTAATATTATTTTGCAATCACCTTGCCCATCTTCCCCACTTTTTTGTTTGCTACCTTTCTGTCCTGTCCTGCAGTTGCTTAGGGCACAGGCTCTGTGGTTGTTGCTGAAGGTCACGCTCACTTACCTGCAGTCTTTCACTGAACGGGGCCTTCAGTCCTGAGGGATGTGACAAGGGACTGCAATTCCACAGGAACCATATCTATCTGTGTGTGTATTGATATCGGTCAGGATCTCTGTGTAATCTCAGTATTACCTGATGGCACTTACACACTTCTCACCATGGAATTAAAATACCTGCCTTTGAAATGATTGGTGGAGGTGTTGAGGTAGCTGCTCAGCTGCAGAAGTGGACAATATTTTAAGAAAGTAAAATCTGTATCTTGTAGAAGACAATGCTGAAATGAAATTAAGTGGCTTTGCATTCTCAACATTTCATGAAGTAAAGAATGAAACAGGAATACCTCTGTAGTCCTTCAGCTCTTTATAATTGCTCTTTTATAAGTCTATAAATTTTAGGACAGATGTTACATTAGGTATAGTTAGAGTTGCAGTTATCACAGATGGATGCAAAATTTACCTGACTACAAAAGAGCAGATCTATTTGCCTACTGTGTACCTCATGTAAAAGACACAAAACAGAGTTCTTCAATCATTTCTACACAGTTGAAATCTGTTTCCTCGGTGCACAAGACTTCAGCAGGGGCTCACGAGAAAGCATCATGGTTTGAAATACGGGAAAGGAGGAAAGAGTGTACTACAGTTGATCTGTCTTGTATCCGTCTTTGAGCTGATTTTGGTTTGCACAGATCAGGTGGTGTCCAGGGACAGTATCTGGTCTTGTCACCAGTTTGTATTTTAGTGGACGGTTGCGTAAATACGGAGCGGTTTGTAGGCTTGGTTACTCTGGCAGTAAGCATGGCCAAATGATTTAAAACCTACTCATGGAAATAGGCCAGAAAGTCCCAATGCTTCAAAGGTACAAGTATGTCACTTTACTGTAGCTTTCTAAGGCTGTTTTGTTAGTTGTTATGAAATTATATCGTACAGCAATGCTGCACGAAGTCTCTCTGTGAGCTGCTGCACCAGTCACCCATCAGGTGCTGCAGGCCAAATCCAATGCAACTGCATGGGCTTCAGAAGTTAGCATGAGGGTAGTTTGGTCTGGTTTAATTAATGGTAATACAGTGTTCTTTGCACTTCCTGGGTGTATGATTCTCATAGCCTTCTTTCATAAAGGAGATTAATTTTAGAAACAGTAGTAGATTTTACAGATGCCAGGACATTTGCCTGAACTGTTACTTTGAGCAAGCAGGCTCTGCCTAACTTTCACTTGTGTGGAATTGTATCGCAGACATCTTACAGGCTTTAAGTGGGGTATAGTTGTTGTCACTAGGAATTGTCTTCAAGCCCAAGAAGCTTGCTATTATTGCCTATCTTAAAATCTGTGCTAAGCAATAAGAATTCAAAACAAATTAGAGAAAAAGTTTGACGTCACACTGCAGCTGCTGTCTCACTGAGAATTCAGATAGAAAACACAAGGTATTCTATACAAAAATAACACCTAAAGCAGACACCTGAATAATTATGGACATGAAAGGAAATTTATAACAGCCCCACAGTCTCAACAGCTTTAATAACATCTTAAGAGTTGTAATCACCCTTCCTGGTGATGGGCAGACACAAGAATGTTTTCTCGGAACCTGGTCCTATTCTGGGAAGTCTATTAATACATTTTTAATTCTGTGCATACGATTAATTTCCATTCCTGTCATGGCCAGTTAAAGGTGCTGTTGCCTTATCTACTTGAAGGGTGAATGAAGACATTGTCTCAGTTTCTACTGAGATTTCTGCAGTTCTTAAAGTTGGTTTTGTATTTATTATCGCATATTTTTTCCTCTGTTCATTTTTTTTCTCCTCTCTAGCCATCTAACTAATTCTGAAAAATGATTTCCCTTGAGCTGTAATGGGAAGGATATGAAACAGGAAAAAAAAGGGGAAAGACATGGAAATCTCTTAATGAAAGGTTTTTTGAAGTGCTAAAGCAAAAAGGCACAAGTCTTGGGAACAAGGAAAGAAAACTTGACATGAAGTGAATCACAAACAGGAGAAACGGCGTGGAAATTTTGAAATTTTCCAGCTTTTCTACCATTTTGTCTCAGCAAGCCAGAATGCAAAACTGTCAGCATAGTTTTAAGATGGACAATTTACTGTCTCTCAATTCTATTTCAGGGCTGTGGAAGAGATTCCCATTTCTGTTTAACTCTTTTTCAATAAGTAGGGACTTAAGAGTGCACTTTCTTGTTTTTTCAGCTTTCTCAGCAGGGAAGATCGGCCTCTTTGCATTGGAAAACCTCTCTGGTGTATGCATTTCAGAGCCTTCCCACCTGCATTTGACAAGCTGGGTAAAATGAACAGTAAGTAACATAGTTTTGACATGAAAGTAAAAAAAGCAAATAGGAATAACTGAATAAGTGAATTCACAGTTCAATTTGAACAAACGTACGACTAATAGTAATCCAGTATTAATATATTAACATTTATTAATGTTTTTATGCTAACAGATGAAAATGTTTTGCATATGAACTACGTACTTTTCTGTTCATAACTAAATGTTTGCTTGTGTAATATTTAAGCAGTAGAATAAAGACTAGCTATATGTTGTGCCAGTGTACTGATTGGAAGAGCTATGCTTAATCTTATTCAAACCTTCCTGCTCCCACTGGGAACACATCACCGCATGCTACCCTACTACCTTCTTAGTATCAGCAAAGATAATAAGGTGAAATTATTTCATATGCTGCTGCACTTCATACTTTCCATGGATGCTCTTGAAATACTAAAATTTAAAAATCCTTGAAGCAAATACTAAAAATTGTCTGACACCAGTGATGCAGTAGGAAGAAGAGAACATGGGGCTATCCATGACTGGCTACCTGTTAACTGGAAGCTGTGGTGTGTGTAGCAACAGCACTTGGGCTTTATGTGAAGTAACTAACTCCATCTGATAAGAATTCTACTGATGTCAGCCAGATTTCCTCTAACACAGCAAAGACAGTGGAAGCTGCATGAGATCATGGAGTCTGTTCAAAATACCTTTCAGATCAGGTATTTTGCTTCTGATCCTACAGAGACTTAACAACTTTGCTAGTTTTGACGATTGCACATGACTAGTGAAGTTAATTTTAAGCCTGCCTATTCGGCATGAAAGATATTTTAACAATCTATGTGACTGTTTCATTTCCATATGGCTTGATCCAATTAAGTTGAATTGGCATCTTTGCATTAATTGAAGTGAGGAGTTGGCTCAGTTGAGTGCTCAACTGGAGTAATTGCCCTGAAATTAGGATCAGAGTCTTTTGTTTTTCTTTACATCTTCTAAGTTATGTCCACCATATCAAGAGTTAGATTTTGTTTTTGAGTTCTGTTGTGATTTGGGGTATTTTTTTCCTCCATCTCTGCTGTTCATGCTGTCATAAATCCTTTGGGCAATGTTCCTCACAAGAAAGGGAAAGGAACAGTGCATACCAAGAAGGTAAAAAAGGTTAATGCCCTGTATAGCACAATCTTCTGTCTTTATTTACCTGGTTGTAGCAGTGACAAAACTGTTGAGCGCTCCAGACAATCATCTGTTTAAAGCTCTTGGAAAATGCTTGTTTTTAATCAGCATTAATTGCTTCCAGTGGGACAAAGCATTAAGGAAGGTCAGCTTCTGCATCATCAGGGACTAGTTAGGACAACTGCCAAGGGAAGAGAAGTACAGTGAAAATTGTTCTTATTATTATCTTGCTATGCATAGTGCTCTGAGCGTAACAGCAGACTTCTTTGTTTCTTGTTTGTAACGTTACCTATTGCATTATAAACGTCATTTAACTTGGAGGACTTTTCTTCTTTTATCCATCCTTATTTTTCAAGTATTTACATAAATGCTACCAATTCATGTTTGCTTTTGATGCTCCTTTCTGTGGGAAGCCGCACTTGTAAAGATCCCAGTATGCAAACAGTTTAGTGTCTTGTTCAAGGAATGCAACCACTGCTGAACAGCTTGAGGTGGATGTTTCCGTAGTGATTTTACCTGGACACATGTGGGAAAACTTAAGCTATGCAGTAGTTAGGAGGAGGTATAATATTTTTTCATTTTGCTGTTAGCTGTCACCGTGTTGACAAATCTAGAGGGACTGTGCTCCTTCATTAGTCATCACTTTTGAAAGATCAGTGATGGAAGGATGAAAGAATAAGATAGTTTTAGTCTTGTAATAGGTTCGTATTGTATATAGTATACTCAATGTAGAGCAGTAGGTATTGCTATAGGTGTTTTATATTTGTGGGGTTTTTACATATATATATATCGTGTATCTAAGATTAATAATATATTACCAATACTTGCAAAGAAAAAGTACGAAGCTTGATTCCTGTGTTTACTCCAGGACTTACTGATTATTTCATAGTGATAGCCCTGCTGGCTTGATGTGGTCATCTGTTATAATGTAAACAAAGGGAAATCAATATAAATATTAAATAGAAGAGCAGTTCCACCCCAGCAGCTCACTATCACTTCTGAGAACAAGCAGGCTAGTTAGCATTTCCAAGGGTGCATTAGCATTTCCAAGGGTGCAGCAGCTCAGGTATGAAGTGGGTCCTTTGCCCAGAGGTTCCCCAGCCACCATAGTTTTTCAGGATAGCAGTGTAATCTGGTCAGTTTGTCTTGAGTGATAGGACAAGGTGAAATTTTTCTTGTTGTTTCTGGGTATTAAAATTTCTAAAGGCTTGTGAGGGTCACATTTAGTAGCCAACTTATTTTCAATTTGTGTAATATATATCTTTTTACTATAAGTCCTACTTATCTCTAAACCAGTGCAATTTTCAACAGTGTAAGAGTAGAGTACTTCACTGCAGTCACTGTGTAGGGCATGAGAGAATAATCTATATGCAAAAAGTGGAATGTTGTAATCACCCCTTGTTACTGTGGTTCCTGATTACCTGACTTGCCAATCACATGTAAGATTTTCCTTGCACAGGACCAGCTGACATGGTAAACTGTAAAACTTGGAAATTTAATTTGCTTTTCCCTGTTTGTTCTAAGAAACAATCTGATGAGAAAAAAATAAAAAAGGCAAGAGAATATATTTTAAATTTAAGAAAATAATCCATTTCATCACATTAAATGTGTCCAGAAAATGAGGTGCTTTGGTAGCCATTTTTGTGACCTTGTTTATTAGTGTTAATACTGTAATTACTGTTTGCTGCTACTATAAGATATACTGTCATATGTACATAAGGTAGATTGTACTGCTTAGTATCTCTTTGTGTGCAAGTGAACTACTGATAACTGGTTGCTGAGTATTTCCTCAAACAACTGTGCATCTGTTTAATCTTAACTATCTCTCCCAATTGACTTTTTGGACTTTTATGTTCAACTGTATCAAAAACTTTGTTATGCCATGCAAATTTACATTGTAATCGTCCCACTCTTCACCAGGCCACTTGTAAATGTGGAAAAGTTAGGTTAGCATTCGGTTTTAATCAATCTTTGCTTTTCAGCTTATACTACTGTAGGTGCCTGTAAATTGATTGTAATGATTTTTCTAGATGTTTTCCCAGATAGTCAAAATAGGTTGTCTCTACTATAATTTCCTAGGATGCTTCCCCCCCTCTTTTTTTAAAGGTAAGTGGAATGCTTGATCTGCTCTGCTGTTCTGGATCCTCACTTATCTCAGAGACATAGAAGAGAGTGAACTTAGCCAGGTCATGCTGCATTCAGAGGCCAGACCAAGAATAAGGGAACAGATAACAGCTATGTCTTGATTCCAGATGTATAACAGATACCACCTGATTCCAAATCCAGATTATGCCACACTGGCCTTGAAATCTATTTGAACAGTACTATTGTTAGTATACTTCAATCCATGTCATTGTAGCTGCAGAACTAGAGATTGTGTTGGTAGTATAAGCTTTGAAGAAGTCCACTGAAGTTTTGAGTTAGATCCAGAAGCTTACGGGCATTGTTCAGCATTACAATTCACAAGCACAAGGTTAGGCACATATTGTGATCAATTCCCAGCTTTAAGCCCTGTCACCCTATTCCCAACATGTTTTGGCTCAGAGGAAGCGGGCCCAATAGCAGGGAATTGTGCTGGGGCACAGAGTGAATGGATCCCAGTAATGGTCTAAGTGGCAGAAATTTGTGACCACATAAAGAAAGGACTCTATACAGAAGGAATGAGAGAGAAGTCTGAGCTTTGAGTAAGAATAAAGGAATTGGAAAACACTGCTGTAAAGAACCAGAAAAAATGGCATGGTTTTTGTGAGAGACCTCAGACATTATTCTTTTACTGGAATCATTAAATCTTTCTGTAATAAAGTGAAAATTTTCTCATGTTCACATACCCATCTCCATAGGAATTCCTTGAATGTTTTCTTTAGCATGCAGAGGCATAGCGTAAGTTGGCCAATGGTAAGAGACCATCCTTGGTTTATTTTTCTCTGGGGACTTCTGCACCACGCAAACTTTCTCTTTGACCTTTGCATATTCTTCAGAGGACAAGAGGTTGAAGTCTGCAGGATCACCAGAAATACCCAACGTGGCACAGCTGCTCTGGAGAAAACCTGAACTGCTTTTGAGCACAAAAATTAGTAAACATCTGGGGATCATTTGAAACTGTAGCTGCTCACTCACTATGGAAGACATGAAAGAAGCAGTTAATGTTTCTTTTCTGGGTAGGAGATTGATCTTTATCACCACTTTCCCTAAACTGTATTAATAACAACCACTAGGGACAGGAGAAACGCACATTTTAAAAGGCAGCAGTAGTTGCCCCAGGTCACAAAAGTAAAGGAGGAATTTGAATCTGCGTTTACTTGTTTTCTATCCAGAAGCATGAATCTCTTTTGTTGTAAATATTTTTTTGTGTGAAGTTTGACTGAGATGTCTAAAGATACATATAAGTAAGTCAAGTTTACAAGAAGGAAGAAAAAATCCCTCCTGTAAGGCCTCCAAAATAATTATTTCTGTACTGTACCAAAAGGAAATTAAAAAAAAAAAATTTCTTCCAGTGTGGGCTTTTAATTTCAATTTAATAGGGGAATATAGGAGAAGGTGGTTTTTGTTTCCTGAAATGTTTGGTCCAGTATTTTCTCTACGGGGTCACTGAGACTGCTTCTGTCTGTGGAGCCAATAATCTCTGTAGCACCCAAAGGACTGTCCTTCAGCCACCCAACTTGCTTTGTGTGGAAATGAAGTAGAGGAGTGCAGGAGAAGGGATCGTTTTCTGCAAACATACCTGCTGAGGTTGTTTGAGTTTACTGATAGGAAATATCTGTCAGAGTCCCTCCTTGTACACCCATAGGACCATGTAAAATGGGACTAGGGAGTCCTCACTCATGTCTGTTCTGGGTGATTTTTTGAATCTTCCTGTCTCATTCCCCACTGACCAAAGTGGAAAGGGATTGTGTCCAATTCCCTCAAAATAAGCACTACTCTAAAATTTTAAAAGTTCCTTTATCTGGAGCATGAACTCATGCACAGAGTGAATTTGCCATCTCAGCAGCCTAAAATACCTCATAGGTCTCTGTGTATCTGGGGGATGTTGCTTAGAAAAACTTTACTTTTTCTTAACTTGGAGTATGTAATAATGCACAGATGTCAAAAACAATACAAGATATCCATGATGTAGGAGATTTAAACAAACCTTTTCTGCACAGCCATGGCAAGGCAAATTTCCAAAGCTGCGTACTTGAGTCTTGCTGCTGTTACAGATATTAATGGATTTTACTTGATTGAGTCCCATTGTGGTGCTTTGAAAGGATATATTTACATGTCTAATAAATTAATTTGTTTCCTTGTTCACAGATTTTTTTGAGCAGTAGAACTACAAAAATATTCTTTCCCATAAGGCTGGGAAAAACAGGACCCGCATATCATACTTCATTCCGTCCAAATGGGATATTTCTTTGCTGCACCTGGAAAGAATGCCAGGATCCCAGCTGATAAAAGTTGTATTTCAGTGAAGTCAGAGGGGAACATGAAATCACCAAGGGAGCAGACCACATATAAACCCAACAGCACAAATTAAGGAAGGGTTCTTATCTGTCACAGACTAATTGGCTGGGGCCTACTGTTTCATATATCAGATCTCTCCCTGCTGTTCAGAGAATCTTGAGTGCAATAAATCCGTGCCAGAAATAATTTATACTTCTACGTGTATGTCTGTTCATAGATCACAGTGTGGCCTGCTTCCTATACACTCCTTCCATTTGCAGGCATCACCGCTGAGTTGAAAAGGGGGTGTTTGCATCTCCACCAAAGTAAACAGTGTTTTAAAGTTGGACAGCACGCTCATTCATCTTCATTGGGTCACATGTTGGTAAGAGGTTTAAGTGCTCTGTTATTTTGAAAGTCAGTTTAATGACTGCATCCTATAAAAGTTAAAGCAGTTATATGTAATGCATAATGAACAATATGACTTCCACATGTTCACAGTTAATGCATGTCAGACTTCAGCTGAAAAACAAAACAAACCCCTCAAGGTTGCAGTTTGCTCTTTAGAAGAGCCACATGTTGTAACCTCAGAACCTCAAAATATCAGCTGGTTTCTGTGCATGATCAGAGCAGTGGAATCTGTGCCATACTCTGCCATTTATTGGATGTGGCTGCAGTAAGGATCACATGTGCACTTCTGCCAAATGCAGTCACTGTTTGATCCACGTACAGATCAGTGAATGGATCTGTACTTTTTTTTCCTCGTGCCATATCTCATTCTGCCCTAATTTTTGTACGGGATATAACAGACAGATAGGTAAATAAGGAATGACCTTTTCTAAAATTTATCTGTGGTGGTTTTTATATTGCTTCTGGTAAAATGAAAATATCTTTAGATGCCAAAGGAGATCAGCGGCCATGGCACTCTCATATGGGAAGAGATAGCCTTTTATGAAACATTTAAATTCTAAATACTCTGGACAGATAGAAGAAACTGATTTACACCTTCCTAGAAAGAAGAGTAGAAGTGATCAATCATGGTTGCTAAAAACACCTTGCCTTTGTCAGAAAAACCTCTCAAGGAGGCCGGTTACTCTTGTTCCAGTCCTTCAGTGCAGATTTCCATGTCCCACATACTTTTTTCTCTGTACCTGGTGCTGCCATTCTTATTCACTGCTGGTGCATTTTTTACCATACAGAGTGTTAATTTTTTTAACTATTGGAACCTTAGATGTAAGTTATAAACTGAGCTTGAGCTATTCACAAACTGCTTTCCTGTCCCTTCTGACTCACCTTTTACTTCCCCAGAGGCAATGGCACACAGGAGGGGGCAAGGCCTGAAGGCAAGAAGAGCAGCTGCCTGAACTGTACAACACTGGTCTGTTTGTATTTGTGCGTTGGCACTCTGAAGTTACACACCAGTTCAGTCAAAGAAAAGTTCCAAATAAAGGTGATTAAATATAAAAAGGACGAGTGGGAATGCCTGGCTGGACCACTTAGATGTCACAGACTGGATTTCCCTGAATTCCTCTTTTGCAGGTAAGCCTATCATCTGAGAAATATAGTCTCAGGCCCCGAAGTTTCGAAAACTTTGTTCAAAAGTGTTGCTGAGGATGGCAATATTTCTTGAAAGGCTCATATGAAAGGTTTGTTCTGGGGTTTTCCTTTGCGTCTGTAGAAATACTGTTATCTGTTCTGAAGCAAATCAGCTTCCTGGGAACTTAGTAACTATGCAGATTAGTTTCATGTAAATTTCTTAATTATATTCCCTTATGATAAGTAGATCAATAATAGCCAAACAAACACTTAAGTATCACTTTTGGAAACAGAACATTTGATATGTGAAATAAAATTATATGGATGGAATTTTATTTAATGCAACATTAATGTGAGTTTAGGTAAATCTGTCCAACAGGGCAAAGCAAATGCTTGAAAAGAGGTTTTATTTTACTACTTTGCTTATAGTGTGGTGGGTATAAACTGCTTTTGTTAGTTTAATAACAAGTGTGGGAAGAGGCCAAGCACTGGGAGATTAATTTAAAAACTATCTCAGAAGAATTAGTCACAGGAGAACAATTTCAGGGTGTCTGGCACACATCAGCATTTTATTTCATCGTAACCAAAATATTGCACATGGATTCATAAAACACATTTGTTGGGTTTTCTTTTAAGTTTCACGGTTTGTTCTTTCTTTTAAAACCTGTGGTAGGTCAGAATTAATGGTAGCAATTTCCTTTGCTAATGACCTCAAATATATTCTTTTTAAGCCCGAGTGGATGCCTTTTTAAAAAAGGGCTGGAGGCTTTTCTAGCAGTATCAAGATAAAGCATGGAATGACACTTCTAAACTATGTATCTACATTTGTATTACAAAGTGCAGTAAGGTTCAACAGAATTATTTTTAAAGTACTGCAAAATGTATTTAATGTTCATGGGCAAAATATTATGTTTATATGGAGACAGTCTTTGTACAATGATTTTAACGTCCATCCGAATGTTCTCTGTGAGATTATAAACAGATGCCGTGATTACAGGTATGTAACAGAAACTTAATCATTTTTTTCTTCAATATTTATTATCCCTTATGTTTTCTTGGTCAGTCTTTCCCCCTTTTGACAGAGAAAGAAACATAACAAGCCATTCTTTTTAGCAGGATTTTGTAGTTGTGTAAGCTGGTTGCTTGCTGTGTTTTGACATCTCCAAGAGGATAGTAGAAGGATCTGTTGGTGTTCTTGACATGAACTTTATGGATATTGGTATAGGGGGCATATCTCTGGGTAAAGCATTTGTATCCTCGGATGGCTTGAAGGCATTTTCATACTACAAAGTTATGTTACTGGAGATCTTATATCTGCTTATGTCCCAGTTTAAAGTAATCTGTAGAGAAGTTAGGGTTGGTTTTTTCATATTTTATTTTAGTATTTAGAGCATATGATCGTTATTAATCAGAACTAGAATAAGTGCCAATAAATTCCACAGGCCTATAGGCTATAGATACATCAAGTGATTTTGTCCTACAGAGGCGAAGGAACTAAATTACTACTTAGTTCCAGTTTCAGACTGCATCACTGTGTGCATCAGCAACAGTATGTAGTAACAATTATGGAATCAAAGATGGTCTGGATCAGGCACAGGCATTCAGCTGCATTTCACTTGAGTGAGCCAGCACATTTAGTTCAATCTTTATGCCATCTTTATGTTTGTAGATATTCTTTAAACACGTGCAAACACCTCCAAAATACCCCACTCCCCTCAAGTCTGTGGAGTGAGGCTCTGCCAGATTGGTCAGTTGTAGTGCACGGATGCAGCAATTTTGAGCCACTAATGGAAGGCCATGAAGTGGGGGTTCTTGTTTGGTCAATGATTTAAGAGGGAAACAAATGCCTGGGAAGGCTACCCTATTAGTGGGCATCTTGTTCATCACTGTCTAGACATGCATGTGGACATACTACTTTTTATTTATTTTCCATGATAGAGAAGACAAAATTCTGGCTACAGTTGACCTGTTACCAGCCACATTTGTGCTAGCTCAGCAGAAGGCCAAGAAACATGATTTCCTAGCCAGTAAAGAGAGACTCACTCTGATACATCTCTTATGAGAGGAGCTGCAAGCGGGCAACTGCGAAGTGCTTAATTCAAGCAAGAAATGTCATACATAAGAAATCAAAACAAGCATTTTTCTCTTAGTGAAAAGAGTCTTAATGTGATAGATGCACTTCAGTGATGAAAGTGCTGCATTTGAAGCCCTCTAGTTGCCTCTTTTTTTCTCCTTCCAAATGGCAGCTTCTCATTTCATCAAGGTTGCATCAACACTTCATCTTTCTAAGAAAGATTAATAGTGTGCTGTAAAGTTTCCCATGTGCCTACATCTATCAGAGGAGCCTTTAAAAACTTATCTTCTCAGCAGGACTTTTTTCCCTCCTTTTTTATATTTTTTTCAAACCCATCATAAACAACAGTAGGGGTTTGTCCCAGTGACCTCGGCCAGTCTCTTTCCAGAGACATAACAGCTTGTTTTCCAAATGGATGTAGCACTGCACTTCAGAGATGGCTGCAGCTTGGTTTGGGGCTGCAGCTTGGTTTGGGGCTGCAGCTTATGAAGAGAAGAACTAGATATAGCAAAGGTATTTACTGAATTGGTTTTGTTGTTTTGTTTTTTTTAAATGTGACTCATAATCCAAAAAAATTGAAGCCAGTCACAGGCTTTAAGGGGAGCTGAGGCAGGTCACTAGAGGATGTTTCTGAAAAATCCATCCCTACACTGTTGGGTAATTTTAGTATAAACAGAAGTCCAATGCATCTTCCTTTGTTTACCCCTTCATTTCTTCCATAGGTTTTCCTAGTTAATGATGACTGGAAAGAAATTACTCCCTTCTCCATTTTCCAAGCATGAATGTATTCAGTGGACTCTCCCCTTGCTGTAGGTGTTAACGCATGGAAATAGTGTTTCTGCTTTATATCTATAGCATATTAGTTTCTGGCATGTGAGAAAAGACTGTGTCTATCTTCAGGTACTGTTTACATAGCTCCCCTGTAACTTGGTTTAATGATATCCTTTTGACTCAGCTGGAGAACAAAACATCTTTTTATGGGTTTGTGCAAATGCCTTGAAATGGCTAGAAAGTGAAATGCCACTTAAATACATTTCTTTACCTTCCTTCAGCCACTGTCATTTTTCTGACTCACATTTGTAAAGGAGTGGCAAAAATTTTTCACCCATTTCTCGATAGCTGAAAACCTGCTGGTTTTTACTTAAATACATTTCCTGTCAGAATTTGTGCAAGTGCCATCCTGGGGCAGCTTGTTTTAAGACAGAAATTTTATAATGCGGGCAAAGTGCTACCGCAGCACTTAAGGGGAATTCATGTCTATGAAGAATGCAACTCTTGATTTTAGAATTTACTTCTTGTTCTCAAGTACAGAGCATATCCCACCCTACCATGTATTTTCAAAGGATCCTTTGAACAAAAAAACCCTATGTGAGGAGCTAGTGTTTTGGAGTTTTTAAATTCACTTTTTATTAAGATCAGTATTGCTGATGAGGGCATGGAAGCTTTGCTTCTCTTCATTTGCTGTTTAAACCTGAAATGAACAAAAATATAACCTATGATGAGTGGGATATTTGTGCTTCCTTGTAAAGTGTTTTTACAAGACCAGAGTGGTCATCAATCCATCTGCACCACCCTTGCTCTTCCCATCTCTGCAGTGCCTCAAACTTTGATTTCTGAAGTATTTTCCTCAAATAAAATAATAATAATAATTAAAAAATAATCTTAGAAAGTAGCTGGTATAGGAATAAGCTTTGATGCTTTAAGGATTTCTGCCTCACGATGGGCATGAGTATGTATTTTCCATTCCATGTTTCCAAGACCCATCTAATGTTTGTGTCCCACAGAGGCCCACAGACTAACAGCACACAAACAGATAGAGCAAAGCAGGGACTAAGCAGAACTGCATCAAAGGCCTTTTTGTGAAAATATGGACAATGCTATAAAACTAACCTTGTGTTAACCTACTGAAGAACAGAGGACAAGAATTCTGAACGCCAAATATAGAGAGATGTATGAAAGGGAAAACGTATACAAAAGTAGGCAGACTGAATAAAACTCTTTATCTTTAAGCCACACAAGTCATGGTAATTAAATTAGGTCAGGCTGGCTATAAAGCTACAAAAAGCAGGCTGTAACTAATTTAGAAAAAGACAGAAGACCTGAAAAGAAAACAGATTGACAGCCCCCTATTATTTTTTTACCTAATCAAGGCAACAAAACTTAAGAAAAAGGAAAGGGGGGGGGGGGAACAAAACAAAAAAACCAACCACATTGATTTATCAAGATTTTCTCTCAAACCATTAGGCTAGACAAAAGCACATAGTCACAGCTTTGATGTGTGAAAGTTTTCACATTGTTATTAGTGCTAACTGAGGGTTACAGACATACAGATTTCACCCCTGAGAAAAACAGAATAATTGAATGCCTTAAAGTTCAGAAAGTGGTGGTAAGTATAACAGAATAGGGCCGATCTGAGCCTTATCATTACAGTATCATTTCACTGAATCATTCTAAGCATCCTTTTCTACTGCTGTGTGAAGAGAAATCCTAAAATCTGTGAAATGAGGACAATTAGACTTTGATTTAAAACCGTTTTTTCATAAAAACCACCTGCCAGTTCATGTTAAAACAACTCTTTTTTTTAAAAAAAAAAAAAGCTTGGTTTAAAATATTTGCTTTGAATTTGAATGAGTCAGGTTGTATAGGGTGTGGGAACTACCATTCTTGGGAGTTAAGAAGAGAAAGAGTAGGAGTTTGTTTATAGGTGTGGATCCAGGCTCATGAAACAGGGTTTAAAATAATATTTCCGTTCATTTCGATAATAGTTTTCATTCTCCAAGTGATTATAAAAATTAGCATTCTAAGGCTGTGTGAAGGGTGACAAAGACTGTGTGAACGAATGGGGGAAGGGAACAGACAAAAAGCCCAGCTTGGTGTCTGTTGGTGTGTAATGACAAACAACCCTTTCCCACCCTGCTTCTCTTTTATGCCTTTTAGTTTTAAGTAACTTCTAAAGGTTTTTCAGCAGCAGATGCCACTCGGCCACTACATTCAGCTGAAATAAGATACGAACTTTGCCCTGTGAAGAAAATATTTGAGGTTTTCAATACAATTAAGAGGTTGCAAATTCTCTGTGAAAATGGAAATTCCCTCCCATTTCTACCAATAGGTCCCTTAGGGTGAAGTTTTGACCCTGGCAAAGTCAATGGAACCTTTGCTCTCTGTCATTAACATAAGAGTCATCCCTCCCCCGTCTTGCACTTGTGACAATGAAATGTAGATAGTAAAGGAAAAACTGTCTCCCAGGGGTGTTGCCATTAGGGGAACACCTTTTCCAGACAGAGGGAGACATGGAGACATGATCAGATATGCTACAGAAAAATGCACAAAGTCAGAAAGGGGCAGCAGGCAGGGGGAAAGCAACACGGAACGGATCTCCTTGCAGATCCTGGCCTTCCCTCTGACCTGATGGCTTAAAGGTAGAGAAATAAGGAAGAGAAATCATTTATTTGGAAAGGGCTCAAAGAGGAAAGATGGACTCTGAAAACTTAGTACAGAGAATAGAAGCACTCAGAGCTGGCTCATCACTTTTTCAGAGCTGAACTGGTACCAACAAGCAGGGTTTATTTCTGTTTGAGAGAAGAGGAAGTTCTTACCCTTCTACTTGAAGAGCACTCAAAGCTCCTCATTGATAGAAAGACAGAATTTTAGCAAGAAGTTGCAAAATGAATTAATAGAATCACAGAGCATGGGCCCAGAATTTGGTCCAAATACAGGACTTGGAGATTCCCAGTGTTTTTGTGACAAAACTTCTTGGATAAAAACCTTTTTTGTTCCCCTTCATGCCTTGCCTCCTCCACCTGCCTCCTCATCTGTCATCTTCCTCCCCATCACTCACTGCTTCTGACTCCCCACTGCTTCCTCTTTGCACAGCCGCTGTCACTGGCAGATGCTCCAGGGACGGTCCTCTGGCTCCATCCCAAGCCAAGCCAGATCAGGACAGCAGAACCTAATTTCTCAAGCTCCAAGCCCCTTCTCATCTCTACTGTACATGCGTAGAAATGTGACCACTGCAAGACATTTTATCCTCATTTGTCACTTTAAGTCACTTGCGTGTAAAGGATTGCTAGCAGAATGGGTCATCTCCAAGGACACAGCCACTTCCCTCTGACTTGGCGATACTGAAATCAATATGTTGTGGAGAGGTCAAGATAGCAACCCTTTTCCTTCTAATTTTTTCCTGCTTTTAGAACAGAGCACGTCTGCGAATGGCTGCTGTGGTACTTACTGGAACAAGACACAGAACAGAGACAAACCTACTCTACCTTACAACTGAACTTTCAGTTTTACCTTGTCTCACCCTGATTTGAGATGTCTTTAAGCCACTAGTGATTTTCATAAGCTCACAAGGAAGGTGGGATGCTATTTTCAGAAATGTTTGTCTGATATTCTGTCTTACTCCTTTACTTGAGATCTTATTTAAGTAATTTCTTTGTGTGCTTAATGTTTAGTGAATACGGTGGAGCTCTGAATAGATTGGAAACTACCCATGGAGATGGGCTGAGGCACAGAGATAAGGAAGTGCTGCTACCAGGTGCAGAGTCCTGCTAAAAATTACTAGCCAGAGAGTAATATAGAACCAGATGGATAAAGATAAACCACACAACTAGGTCTGAACTCTAAGATTTCAGTATAGCAATTTACTGCTCTGTGTAGTGTTCGTATGTAGCAAATATGAGCCAAGGGACTGAATTAAACCTGCTGAGTTTTGACAGATTGGCTTTTACTTCTTTTTTTATTGCTTATAGGTGAAAGGGGACCTGCCCATCTATAGATGCTGGATCTACAGGATTTGGTCCATTCTGTCATATGTTTTACTGTCTTTTTTTAAAAAGACCCCCTACTATTTAACTAGAAAGTGTAGTTTCTATCATTCTTTATATTTTATACTTAAGATAAATTGGAGATGACACAGAATAGTGTAAGAGTAACAGCCTGTAGATGCACTCTCCAAAATTAGAATTTGTGAAATACTTTCCAAACATCTGCATGAACAGTGCTACATCAGCCTGTCAGCCGGCTGGTTAAAAAGAGCATCCTCTAATCTAAACCGTGTTCCTTGAGATTTCTTCATGTAATTAATCATCTTCTTTTCATATTTTGCCAGTGAGAAGCTGACTAGTCGTCGTTATCTCTGAGTCCTTTCCACTAACTGTTTCTTTCAGTTTTCTTTCAGTTTTGGCACGATGCTGTAAGGAATGAAGGTTTGTCTTTACAAAACAAGCTGTGGGCCTGCTGTAGATAAGACTAGCACGAAGAGATAAGAAGAACAATAGGAAGGATTCCAGTGATTGAAGAATGGAATGAAAGATATTTGTCTTTACAAGTAAACTGTAGGTCTGCTGGTGAATGAAACTTAGATATAATGGGACGAGCCATAAATTCTATAAGGGATTAAAGGGGGGGGGAGTTATACATTAGTAGGGAATCTTAGATATTAAGCATTCTGGGAAGTCTGTACCTCTCCACTACCTCAGCCAATGCGGAAAGAGACAAAATTAGGATTAAAAGGAGGCTGTGTCCTCCAAAAGTTTGAGAGAGCCCAGGAGAATGCCCCATGCCCTCTCCCTTTATTCGAATAAAGTAAGAGGACTCCTCTGTCTCCTTTTTGGACATAAACTTCTAGTGTTTGTGGATTAATTTTCCTGACAATGCTGTATGTATTCATTGCACTGGCATCTCCTCAAACAAAGGAAAATTATCAAACTGTCAGATCAGATATATTGCTCTTGGCATTGCACTCACTAGACCTGGTACACACTGAATTTTGAAAGCTTCTGATCTTTTATAACCATTTCCAGTCTTACACATACATTTTAAAGTTCCTCATCTGCAGACACTGGGAATGTGATTATTAAAGCTGAGGTAATTTGACTATTTTCTTTCTATAAATACACTGTAAATCATTTCCAGTGTTTCATTATCCTTTCTGCTACACTTGTTACTGTTTTATTAAGGCTCTGAATTTCTTTCTTTCACTCCCCGCCCCCCCCCCCCAGGTATGTATAACACATTAGAACTTAAAACCAAGGTGCTTAGATGTAGGACTAGACTAATCCAGTTTGTTATATTTTGGCACCTTTGGTTTCCGATTCATGCAGCCTTTTATTATGTTTAAAAAAGTGTCTAAAAAGTATTCTTCTATCTCTGCAGCTTTGATTTAGTAGATTTACATGCTTAAATTAATGGCAAAATGTTCTCAAATACTTCAATTAAAAAAAAAGGCATCACTTTTTTTATATCTCTGATACACAAGGTGGGATTTGTGACTGCTTTTCTAGAAGGACAGAGTTAAGGTTACTCAGGTAGTGGTCAAAGTGTGACTATGGGAACGAACACTGAGAATAGGTTCAGAATGGTGAGCTCCTCCTAGGTTGTACAATACCATAACATAAAGATATCAAGCACACAATGTTGTGGGAAGCCTCGGCTTGTCCGAGGGCTTAGAATGTGTGTCAGATAAATAGCCTTGAGTGAACTCTATTCGCTCATCGTATAGCTAATGGATAAGCACTGGCTGGTTTGAAAAAGTTGAGGTGTTGGGTATTGAAGCAGTTAGATATCACTTCAAAAATATTAACCAAGCTTTTAGTAGATGTAGACAGCATGGGGCACGCTAATTTGCAAAATAGAGGTGCGATTGATTTTTTTATTGTTGGCACATGGACACAGGGGTCAGGAATTTGGGGAATGTGTTATATGAATTTGTCTGACCATTCTGTATCTATCCATAAGCAGATCGAACGATTACAGGAAGACATGAAGAAGTTCTCCATCACAGATGGTGGACTCTCTGGATGGTTGGCTAGCTGGGGAATTACGGGATGGATAAGGATCTGTTAACACAGAGGATGATCATTTTAATAATAGTGTTAGTGATGTTAGCTGTAGTACCTTGTTTATTGAGGATGGTAGGAAGGATGATTCATAGAGCTATTCAAGGGGTCTGGCTTTCACAAAAACAAAAAGGGGGAATTGCAGGATTATTCCTGAAGGAAAACAGGTATGTCTGTTTTCAGCGAGACTGTGTGCGAATAAATTGGGCTGTGGACGACGACCTTGAGGTGTGCTTGAGAACGGCAAAGGAGGAAGCACAAAGCAGTGAAGCAAGAAGATAGAAGAGGAAGAAAGTAGAAAATAAACAGGATGGGGGGTGGTGATGGGGATGGTGTAGGATAGCCAATGATTTAGTAGTTCAGGACGTGTGAACAGTGTGTGTTTAGAGTAGTTAGCCGATAGCTGTTAATGGTAGCGTGTATACGGGAAGAGAAATCGTATATAACCCTGGCAAAAACGTGAATAAAGGGACCTCAACTTTGATCATATTGGTCATTTGTGGCATCCATGATTCCTCCGCAAGTGGTGCCCGAACAGGGACCCTCTTGTTGTCACCCTTCACAAGGAGAGACCAGGACAACTGGAATAGGAGGGTCGAGCCAGGATCTGCGGAGAAGCCGGCCGAAAAAACTCGTTGCCCCGGCGAGTGCATTCACTAAGGAAAGGGAGAAGAGGACAGTGCTGTCCAGACCTAAAAGGGAGAATCTTGCCTAACAAAAAAGGTGAGCGGTCGGGGAGGAGATGGGGAATCCACTCAGCAAAGAGGAAGAAGCAGTGTTAAAGCTCCTTCAACATACTCTCTCTAAGAGAGGAATTAAATATAATGAACTTTCTCTCAAGCGCCTCCTGCAATGGAGTAAGGAGAGGGATTTATGAACAAGTGTGGGTACAGCCTTTGAGCTGAGCATTGGGGAAGCTATCGGAACCTCCCCATGGGATGAAATATCAGACAGGTCTAAGGATGCCAAGTCCTGGCTATTGCGCAGTACGGTTTAAAGTCTCCATTTACTCAGGCAATGCTATTGCATTTGTTTAGGGGTACTGCTATGGCACCGCGTGATCCTCACATGATCGTAAAGACGTTGTTAACACCTTCTCAGCAATTACACTTACCACAAGTGGCAGGAAATGTGTGACGAAGCTGTGGCAACAAGTGCAGGACAACAGCAAAATGATCCTTTGTTTAATGTTACAGCTCAAATGTTAATGGGATTGGGTCCATTTGCAAACACTGCATGGCAAGCTCAGTTTGCAGTTCCTGAGCTATAGTTATCACAGGAACTGGCATTTAAGGCGCTGCAAAGTATACCAGATCCTGATCAAGGGACCCCATCATATACTACTATTCGGCAGGGGGAAACGGAAACACATGCACAGTTTATTGATAGATTACATGACACCATAAATTCGAATCCTGATCTTGATGCAGAAATGAAGGCTTCAATTTTTAGATGAACTGGCGTATGTGAACGCTAACGCCAAAACCAAGCATATACGTTGCCCCTTGCCTCAGGGCGTGACCATAGGGGAAATGTTAGAAGCGACGGAACGTATGGATGAGCAGGGGAAAGCAGATTATTTTGCCACCGCTTTTGCTGCTGCGGTTAGACCATTATCATAAAACAAAAAACGGGGGAAATAGGCTTATCTCCTCAAGAGCTGAACATTTTTGTGGATGTTACCTGTATGCTTGTGCCTTGGTATTGGTTGTGGAGACACTTTCATTTCTTGTATTGGGTATTGTGAGTGCACTACAGTATCTGGGTGAAACTGATCACAGCTGAGGTGACTTTCGGTGAGACTTTCTGGTCTGGCTCAAAGGGGAATCAAAGGATGATTGAAGGGCCTGCTGAAAGCAGGTATATTGGTACGGGTAATTACCATCCTTTGTGTCGCTCCATGTATGCTATCCTTGCTGCAAAGGGCCCTGCAGCAGGTAGTGAAAGTGGCCCTTTTTGGTAAAAATACAAAACGGGGGAATTGTGGGAGGCCTCGGCTTGTCCGAGGGATTAGAATGTGTGTTAGATAAATAACCTTGAGTGAACATCTGTGTACCCTTGAGGAGGCCAGAAAGTCCTGAG
>WTSP01022595.1:0-15343 GCA_025331215.1 Actenoides lindsayi
TACCATTTAAGAATTTCAGTTGTGATGAATTAATCCCTATGAAAACAGTCAGACAAACATCCTCTGCTATCTTGGACTAATTTTTCAGCCCATGTTGATGGAAATGATTGTGTCCTGCTGCTTTTGAGATGTGCGACTCCAAAAGTCTGTTATCTAATTTTCCTGTAATAATTAACTTATTGCCACTACGAGTACCATTTATTTAGATCAGGACATTAGTGAAGTTGCTATGCAAATACACCTCACTTTTTCTTTTGAAGCTGTACCACAGTTTTGCTAGTCTTAATCCAATACTCCCCATTCAACTCTGATACAACACCGCTCGTGAGGATTTTGCAAGTACGCACTTATTTTGTTTCTCATCATGATATGCCCTGTGACATGGTACCATCATGGTCAGTCCACTTTTACCTTCATTCCTTTTTGTTTGTTTTCCAATAAATGTCTCTGCAACTTGCTTTTTGAGACTTCTCTGAAATCATATCAAACTCTTACAGCCACATACCTCAGCTGAGCTCAGTAATTCACATGCTGCTAATTAACAGGTTCTCTGCAATATTCCTGGTGCTTCAATGGCTGTTGTTATTCACTCTGTAATTTTTTTGTTTTTAAATAAAAAACAATTATGTTATTTTATCACTTCCACCTCTGGTAATACAGCAGTATATAGACATACTTCAAATATTAATGAAATAGTAAAATGAAAATTTTCCAACTTTCCTTAATCACTGTTAAGTGAAAACTTGGGGTGAATATTCAGATTCAATACTTGAGAATGTTTGGATCTGTCCATTAGAGTTCCTTCCTGTTGGCAATCCATTCTCTGTCTCTTTGGGGAAGCAAAAAAGGAGTTTGAATTCCAATTACCCATGACCCAGAAATGTGGGATAGATGAGCACCCATCAGTAAGCTCACTGGTTTACTTCCTCAGATTCAAGTCTGCCAACGATAGAATATTTTTAACTGAGAGTAATTTATTGTTCTTGTGATGGTTTGGAAATTGTATAATGAAATATAAACTGTTTCTTAGGAGCAAAACAAGAGTAGGGATGGTTACTATAGAATTTCTCACACTGCCTCATCAATTCCTCATTTCCCAAAGAAAGAGACCCACCACAATTGTCAATCTATCAATTTATGCGTTTCCTTTAATTCTTGTTTTACCCTGAAAATTCATGTGTACTGACAGCAGGCATTGTGTCATTCATTCTTGAAGATTCCACATTTTTCAATTGTAGTCTTTGTCCCACTGTTTAGTAACTCTCTACTAGTAACTTTTATACACTTCTGTCAAATATCATTGAAACCGATCAATAGGATTGAGTCTCAAGACACTTGAGTTCCTAGAGGTGTCGTGAAAATTGGCATCTGGACAGAGAGAAAGATTCTATCATCTCTGAGGGAAATGATGAAGCATAGGCAGCATTTGGCCAGTCAGCACACATATCCTAAGTAGCGACAGTAGGTGCTGCCTTGCTAAGTACTGGTTTTGGACTCATTGCAGAAACTTGGTCAGAATCTAACTTAGCTAAGATACCAGTAATGACCCACATCTCTGTTTCCCTGAGTACCATGAAGCTGGTTTGCTCAGATGCACAGTTGCAAGGTGCTGCAGTGAGCTGCCAAAAGACTTGCTCCTCTCTGAAAAAGCAGAAAAGGCAGGCATCCAAGTTCTCCAGTGTGCAAATTACCAGTACCCCTCTGACTACCTAATAAAGAGATGAGAATACCACTTGGCCTCAGGTGAGCAACTCTGCTGTTTAAAGCTGTTAAGACCTGTGAATTCCCTTCCATTTGCAAGGGCTAAAACCTGCTGATTTGTTCTGTGATCTCTTGGTTTTGTTTCATGCATGGTCTCCAACTCTCATTAGAAAAAACACCCCTGCCTTTTTATCACACTTCAAACTTGGAAATCATCACTCACCACTGAGTTAAGCCACACATGATTCTGCTGACACAACAGTTAGACACTGTGATTTTAGAGGTCTCTTTCAACTGTGATAATTCTGTGATTCTGTGATTCTGTGCTTGCTGTTTGAATACTGATTTACTAGAGCTTGATCTGCTGCGTTTATTTAAAAATTACTGTAATGACCAACCTAGATTTTGCTTCTACCTTCCAATATAGTTAATAAATGATAAGCTGATGGTTCACTAAACACCTCACTTGTTTAACACTTCTTTCAGCACCCTTCATTTTTAATATACTGCTGTTATAAGTGTCTTTTTCCTACCCTGTTCTATACACAATGAGGTCAGGTCAATGAACAGCTGAAGCTTCTTTTTTGTTTCCCCCCTGAGTCAGTAATACTGAATGTATTGTTTGTGAAAGGCTTAGAGCTGATAGCAAAAATAGAGGTGGCAGTAATATGGCCTTTTGCTGTCAGAGCAACTTGATTCTGAATTCATTGCATGGAGGGTGAGACCACCATCTCCTGGGTAATAAGTCAATCCTATCTTTCTGTTCATTGAGCCCATAGACTTCCTTTGCCATGTTAATTTCACTTGAACTATAATAACCTCCTGGCTGGCAGCTGCTATTGATAAATCACAAGAGAAACTAAGAAATTGACATTGGAGGTGGACAAGCATATGTGAACAATAGAAAAATTCATAATCAAGTGTGATCAATAACTAGCATTGTCGGGGAAAAAAAATCCAAAAACATTGCTTTTTTTTTCCAATTTCAGTCAGATAAAGATATTTTAAAGGCACCCAGAATACTGGAGATTTTGAATACCTGGTACTATTTTGCCTTAGCCAGAACTTTTCTGACAAATGTTAGTCAATTAAATATGAAAGAATTCAAATTACATTAACAAATCCCTGATTTCACTCCGGTTTACAGACATCATCATAATACTGTGTTCTTCTGTCTCTTTATCTATCTTTGCAGATTTTTATGCTTCATTCATGAAGCAGCTCTCAAGAACCTACTCTGGAGGATACCTGCTCTATTCAGTGAGTTCCGGAATGATAACAGTCAGACTGCCAGGAACATAATCATCAATGATTACTTTATTTATTGGAGGAAATGAAACTTGCAACCTACTTGTCCATAACTGGAGCACATAACTATCTATTGTCATCACATGCCATCCTCGCCTTCACCTCATTTTAAGTTTCCCATTGCATTCTACGCACTGTATCTTTTCCCCAGTGGTCCTGATCTTTCAAAACTCACAGCTTTGTCTAACTTCATTTATGCAAGCAATCTAAGTGAAATCAAAAGGACTATAGGCAGATAATGAAAACACATATGGTTTATATGCCCTTGAGAGACAAAGGACTTAATGATCTCTTTAGGAGTGGATTTCATCTTGTAAAATGCTCATGACTCTCATAATTCCAACATATCATGAACATGGGTGAGAAACTTGCCCATAATTAGTAAAGCTGATAAAAATTTTACTATTCCTTCTGTGAAATGTATCTTCCATGACCATATTGAAATTTAAAAAGAAAAAAAAAAACCCAAACAAAATCATAGAAACTATACTTTAAAAAGGCAAGCACCTTGAATTCTTAGTAGAAGATGAAAATGGTTTACCTGGTTGATATTTTCAATTTAAATTTAAGATGGATGTTTCTCCTAGTAAAAAAGTATATACATTTCATTTAAAAGAAAATTATTAGAGTTCCTGGTTTGTTGTTTGGTTTTTTTTTCTCTAGTACACCTTGGAAAACAAGTATTTTAAAAATAAGTTCATTTGGTTTTGAACCTTCCCATGAAAAAAACACTTTTCCCACAATCTATGCTGATTAGCTTCCCAATTGCCATATGATATTTTATTTACTAGTTGAAAATCTACTATGATAGTCAAGTGAAGTACACATCTCATGTTGAATGTATGTTGTCAATGCTCTTTTTTAGTCCAGCATGTCTTGCTCTAAAAGTTTTGTACTTTGTACTTGTTAGACATCTACATTTTTTTCATTTTTCTTTTTATTTCTTTTCCATTTTGTTTTCCAGTGAAGGATATAGGAAATTCTGATGGTGAAGACTTAACAGATTCTTATGTGTAATACCTCAGGCAATGATTATGGCACTGGTTTAAAACAGGGGATTACAATTTCAATCCCTGCCCCATCTCAGTGTTCACTGAAGTGTCTGAACAAGTTCCACAACAGCTCTGTGCCTCAATTTGTCATATATAAAAGGAGGAAAATGTTTTGATTTTATCTCATTGGATCTTGTATGTAACAATTTCATTCAGAAATATGAGATGGTACCATGGAGGCCACCTACATATCTTAAATGATGTCTCAGAGTACTGCCTCCTTTGTGATAGGAGGAAGACTTTGTACCAGGACAGTCCTCCACTGATGGCCGCATGTGACCAGTGCTACATGTCATGAAGAATGTCACACTGGGTAACCCTGGAGATTACAAAGATAAAGAGGGGTGTATTGAGATATCAAAAGTACTGAAAACAAGCTGAAAAAAAAAAGAAAAAAAAAAAAAAAAAGAAAAAGAGGAGTACTCTCACTCCACTAGAAAGATGAGAACTACTTAATATGTTGGTGAGACTCCCTAGAATGGATTTTTAATCAACAACAGTTCTCATTTACTGGAAGAGTGAGCCTATGAATAGACTAATACTACTGAGTGACATTATGGGCCATTCGTCTGCTTAAGTTGTCTGAAAATTTCAGCCACCAGTGAAGGATTATTATTGATTTTCAGGCTGTCTTTGTTAAACACCTGATATACTGTACCACTCATTCCCCTCTCCCTCCATTGTCACTGATATTAAAATGAAACCCACCTATTATCAAATCAATCATGCCTGATAAAACTACTCAGAGTAAGGTGATGTGCATCATATTTACCCACTGAGACTGAAAGGTGGGATTTCGATCATTCAGGAAATATGCATTTTATTTATTTATTTATTGCTTTTGGTAAACTGGGAACTACTGCAGTAATTAATTACAGCTCTTTAACAGATGCTGTATGAGGCAGGAATGATTGTACTGTGATTGAGAAGCTGAATTGAAGCTCAAGAGCTGTCATTTATGTTCTGGTTTTGGCAGAAATTTCTCATATAACCTTAGGAAAGGTGATTCATTTTTCTGGACCATCGTTCCAGCAATAAAATTTAGCTGTAAGAAAATGTGCTGTAACTTAAAAACTAAAGACAAAACACCACTTTTCTTGAACAGGTGGTTATGCAGACAGGTAAGAAATGGGGAAGCTGGAAAAGCTAGATTTAAAGAGAGAGGTTTTGTCACAGAAAATGAAAAATAGACTTTTTATAAGTTATGATAAAAGAAAACAAGCTATAATTCAGACATTTCCTTCTCTGAACACGGACAATCATTGCATGTTTTGGTTTTCCATGAAAAACGAAGACATTTTTTCTGGGGGAAAAAAAAAAAAAAAAGCGGCTATATTCTATGAAGAAAAGATTTCTTATCCTAATATATAGAATGAAAACTCATCTTCTTGACCTAATATTCATCTAGCCTTCTCTAGCTAGCACCATTTGTCCAGTTTCTAGTTCTTGTTTCTCTTCTCCTGTTGAGAATATGAAAGGGCATGATTTCCTCCAGCTATCCCCAATCCTCCACAACACTGGATTATTCCAAATAGTCTGAACTTCAGACCAAAATCTGAAAAGAAACATTCACTTTTCTCTTCTATTTTCCTCTCCTAAAGAAATCAGTGGACCTCTCTGTTAGATAAGCTCATGAAGAATATTTATTCTGTTTCAGGTTTTTTGCTTGGTTGGTTTTTTTGTTTGTTTGTGGGTTTGGTTTTTTGTGGGTTTTTTTGTGTGTGCATGGTTTTGGGTTTGTTTTTGTTTTCGTGTTTTTCTAATTGTTTGTTTGTTTTGTTATTGTTATTGTTGTTTTGTTTTGTTTTGTTTTTTTAAAGAGAGAGAAAAAACAATCTTGCACTCTTTTTTAATTTATGTATTTTATGTCTCTCCATCTGCTAAGGTGTACCCCAGTCACTGCAGACAGTAATCAGAGTAATTTGGTTTCATGTTATTTTTCATCAGTCTGTGATTCAGGAATTTTAATATGAAGTGTATAACAGAAATGAAAACAACTCTACTGCCATGGTTTCAGAAGGTAAACAGTTACCAAAGTGATCTTTTCCACTTTTTTTTTTTTTCATTTACAACCAACTAGAAGTCAATTTGTGTTCATATTGTACTGTTTTGGCATTCATTTCTATTCCTTCTGTGCTTATCCTGTGTGTTACAGCCTCCCAAATACAATGTCCACTCTTAATTGCCTTCACTTCATTAGCCCTAGAGGTCAAGCTGCAGTATGCTAAGAGCACCACAACTACACCATATACAGTCCATGGATCCCCTAAGCTTTATAGCCTACATTGCTTATCAAATTACTTGCTATGGCTTACACTCTCACATGTTATGCTAAATATTTCTCTTTAAAAACTTCAAACCATGCAGCATTTGCAGCTCTCTCAGTTATAGCAAGCTAGTCTATAGCTTCTAACTCTGGAGGAAACTTTGAGGTGGTAAATGCCCTCCACTTCAACAATGGACGACGTGAGACTGTTGACTTGGGAAGAAGTGTACCAAGATGGGCAGGAAAAGGACCTCACAGGATGTAAAATACAGTGGCAATTTCAGTGTTAGGAATAGTAATTAAGATCCATAATATTTGAGGAGTGGTCTTTTTTTATCCTTTTTTGTCAGTAGAGAAGACATGAAAAAATTACCTTTTGTCTGTATTAGTTTGAACCTAACTTGACTAGGTTACAAGTAATGAACATTGGACTAAATGCAAATATAATCTTCTCTTTTCTGTTGTTTTAATAGACTGTCTGGTACTCCTGGTGTGAGTGGCTTGCAGATCTTACCCATTCCCATCAACCATTCTTTGTTGAGTCTGAGATGATTTTCTTGCACATAATAGGAAAATATTTCTATGCTTGACTGCCAGAGTTTATTTTCACACCAGAATACATGTCTGTTCTCTGGGCTCAGTGCCTTGAGGGTGACTGGAGAACAGGAGCTGATTCTGGAGTCAGATGTTCAGGAAGCAGGTGAGAGTGGCCTCCAGATAAGCCTCATGCATGGGTAGGCACAGGAAATATTTGCCCTCTTTGTCCTACTCTGGGTGTGGACAGAGCATCAGATTTTGTTGTCCCTTGGAACAAAAACCATGGCTGCTGCATGACTGTTGGAATATACATGGCCATGTCTATCTGTGCTTGGTAAGATTTGATATCAGAAGAGGTGATCTTTCCAGTCCTTATACAAGCCAACCCTAGTTAACAATATATTCAGTATCATTTTGGTCTTTGGGTGAATTTTATGAGCTGAGGCAACCCAACGTATCCATCATGCAACCATGAGCTTTTATTCTTCTTCTACCAAAAAGGAAAGTGTTCAGAAGAGAAGAAGCAAGATCCAACAGTCACCTGACATCAGAGGCATCAAGAGAATATATGCTTGGGAATTCAGGGCTGGTATCTGTATGTATGTCCAAGGTTCACCAGCAAGGAACAATCCCCAGAAATGATCTAACCTAACAGCTCAAGCACAGGCAGTGAGATGGAAATTTCACATTGGCACTCTAGTGAAATGAACTCTCCCATCTTCAATGTAGTAAAAACAAAAAAAATCATGGATACAAAAAAAGCTGAGGAGTTCAAACAGATGCAAAAAGAAAGAAATCCTTCTTCATCAGTTTTCCAAGTGGCAATGACCTAACCCTGTCTAGGAAATAGCTTATAGGCAGATGTAAGAAATAGAAGGAAAAAATATGTGTTTCATGGAGGACCTATATTTACCCTGATGGACTTGAATTTCTCAGTCCATTTCTCACATCTTAGTGTTAAAATCTTCAGAGTTTTATCACAGGTTGAGTAATCTGCAGACACATGTCCCAGTAGAAGGCTTTCTACACCATTTGAACAACCTATAATTTGGAGGACCTAGTAGTAAACTCATATCATACATATATGCCTTGTTACAAATGAAGCTAGTTGATGCAAGTAAAGCTGCTAATGATTGCTACTGATATCATAGGAATATGTAGTATTTTTTAATTAAATATTCTGATTATATGAACACTGTTGTAAGAAATACGACTTTCTTTAATAAACCTGTAAACTAATTTTATCAGAAAGATGTCTGCAATATTTCAGTAATATCAGGTGATCTTTATTCTCCTTAAGTGTAGGCTTTGCCCAAGATATGTTACATTTATATTGAAATATTTCTATTAAATGAGTCTTTTCAATAGCTTTTTACATAGCCTACATTTGCTCTGACTCATACTGAATTCTGTGATTAAAAATGGAAAATATTTTCTCAGCGACAGACCTTACAGGCATTAGCTTCTGTACTTTTTTCAATGATGCAGTTCCCTCAGCTAGTTTTCTCCATTTGCAAAGTTATTTAAAGTCTAATAGTATAAATAAGTAGTGCCTAAGTTTTTCCTACCATGCAGTATTGTCTGACATGTAGAAGGAGATACCTAGTTACACTAAATTATCTTTTCCATGTATATTCACCTAGTTTTTCTTCCTATGTTCTTATTGAAATGAAATACACACGAATTTGTCACCGTTCCTTTCTCCAGTGTACTTATTTGCCCATAGCAGTTTTGAAGAACATATTTCAGCTTTTTACTGAATGGGCCATTTATGAGGTATTATGGGCTCCTAAATAACAGTTTGCTTCAGATAGCCTGAGAGGAGTGAAAGAGGTTGGTGCCAAGATATAGGTAAGGTGTATGAAGCTTACATAACAGCTCCACCTGACTCAGCTCTCCCTAAGCAAAACCATGGCAGGATCGTCAGTGCACGAGGGTGCTGGGAGGAAGAATTTGTTACTGATTGCTATTCAAGGTATTTTGTATCAGACTGTGACCAAAAGGTTAGGTGGAAGGATTCGAACTTTCTTGAATGACTTCTGAGACCAGAACACAAGATACTTAAAGAAACACATATGCTGGCTCCAGGGAGTTTGTTATCCAAAAATACGGGTTACCAAAGGAAGCAGCAAAGAATTACCATTCTGAAGATTTTTAATACCAAGTAATTTATAGCCATTTTTTCATGTGAACTTTAGAATTTTTATTGTCCAATTAAAGCAACTTATTTACACATTTTAACACCTGGTTTAAATCTGTTTCTAAACCACTAGCCTAGCTACATTTAAAGCAGATTACATCTAGAAGCGTTGTAAGGCAAAGGGAGAAACTGGTGGTGCTCATGTTGTATTTAGTTCTTCACTTCTGTGCTCACAGTGGGTATATGAATAGCTTTACTCAGTAGGGAGGGAGCTATATGAATTCTTAATAGAGGTGGAATATATATATATATCAATAGGTTAAAGTCTTAAAATTATTCCCACTGTATATACTGTCTAGTCATGGCTTCCAAGAGTCAAAGAGCCACTTATTTTGCACCTTTGCAAGAATCAGGCTGGTTGATAGAGATAAAAAACCTCTCACAATTTGCTGTCTAAATTCTCTCTTCTGCAAGAACACTGATATAATATCCAAGAGTTACAAGTTTACTGTGCTAAATTGCTGGGTGCTTAATAATACCTTTTCTTTTAGCATAGAATTTCTGTGTTATTATTATCAAAGTGTCTGTAACAGAGTTTCTTTTGGAGCATGAGACATTGTCTCTAACAAAAGCAGTAAGAAAAACAACAACAATTCTATAATGCTCTACTCCAATTACGTTTGTATAAAAAACCAATCAACCAACCAAACAAAAAAACATAACAGGATATCATCATTCATTGTTAATAGAAGCAAAGATTTCAGTTCTCAGTAATCACTTTTTCCTCTTTTAAACTAGAAGCAATAAAAATTAAAATGTAAGCAAGCATTTGTGCACTTTTTTCATGGCTTCATATATTACCCTGACAGCTTTTATTAGCAGACAGACCCAGTGGCAGCATCAGAAGAGCCATGATCACCAGGGAGTTGTTCTGTTGTGGCAGGACTGGAGACAAACTGAGGAAGCAACCGAATATGAGAAGGGGAACGAGTGAAATTTCTACTTAAGTGAAAGCAGTACCTTCCCAGAAGCCCTATGCTGCTTTATTCTGAGCAGGCATCCTGATTTTTTCTGGAACATGGAAAATCATGAGATAAAAGATAGGCTCTTAATTTTTCTGTCTGCGTGGTTCTGAATGAATAATTCTTACCCTTTCTTCTCTGCTGTTTCCTCATTTGTAATGTTCAGATTTACAAAGGTTTTTCAGTGTATTAATAATACTTGTTTTCTACATGAATCTTCATTTAACAGTGATCACAGGAACCTTAGAGTGGAAAAAAAGCAACTTTTTCAGATTACGTAAATCAATATAACTCAACTGTTGCTGTTGCACAACTGCTGAGACTCTGGCGCTCAAAACTCATAAAATACTATGGCTGTAAAAACAATGCCAAAACATGTACTTTGGTACTGCCACAGATTTAAATAGCCAGATAGAAATTACCCCTTCACCGAAAATAGAAGGAACTGCATCTAAACTAGCCCATCTTGCAAGGTAGTACTTCCCTCTTCTTCACATTCAGATCCTCTTACTTCATAGCCCAGGTGCACCTATAAGCCCCTTTGTTAAGAGATCTTTCCACATGTGGCCAGACAGCTTCAACAGAAACCTTTGACTGATAGATGAATAAAAAAATACGCTTCTCCTTTTGAGAGAATTTCCTTCCTGAATATTTCTCTCTATGCATCACAAATTAATTGGGAAAATTAATAGAGACATTAATTACATCTAGCCATACCAGTATTATCATGCCACGACATATAAAACACCGAATTGCCCTTTCCATCTCCTTGCTGAAAGTTGCTTTCCTCTGTAATGACAGGTTGAGAAGCACTCACCTATTCTTTGAGTCAGTTGTAGAAACCAGCAGGATAAGACATTAACAAGCTTAAAAGGTATTACTTGTCTAGCCCTACCAGGAGGTTTATGCTGACTGTAGGGGTTTCACATATCTCTTATACTTTCATGAGGGAATTAGTTAAAATTGCCATAGTGGAAAGTATTTGATTTAGATTAATCTCACTTTCTCAAGCACTGGAGACTCATTACTCTGATTGGCTGTTCTACCCATACTGCCCTAATACTCTAACTATATACTGAGGAAAAAAGCTTTCAGTTCAAAGCTCTTCATGGATAAGTAAAATGGATCATTATTATCTTTTCAAGAAATCTTTAAAAGACTTAGAGGAATAAACTGAAAAATATATATTAGTGAGAGATACACCTCCAGCATTCAGCCTGGGCATATGTCAACTTTTAGCTTTCTCAGGTGATAAAATTTCTCCTCCTGGGAGTAAATGTGTTAAATGTTAATCTTTTAACCTAAGAAATAACCCTGACAGTCTTACAGTGTTCATGGTATTCATCTCTTGTTTCGAGCATGAGTGCACTGCATAAGGTGGGATGTCCAAGGAATGTCTTGGTTAGTCTACCAAAACACAGCCTATTTCCATGCTTTTAAACATTTTCAGTGTGACTCTTCCAGTCTGCCTGTAGATATAAACTGCAGATCTTTCCAGGCTTGAAATTATCAGAGACATTAATGGGGTCATACAGGAAAATTAGACCTTCAGTGCCAGCAGCCCTCTGCTCCTATAAGGACAGGATACCCCAATCATTTTGTTTGGAAGCAGATGCTAATCAGCAAAGCTTCACAATGCTGATGCAAGGCTGAGTGCCCAATTATGTTTTAATGTCTAAACATTTAGCCATGCAGGCTGTTAAATCTGTGGCATGCAATAAAAATGTTATCTGTTTTGGTCCTTTGGACTGTGGTTTGGATTCAGTTTTCAATTGTCTTAAAAAAACATGCATATGAAGGGAATAGGCACTTTATGGTACTAAAGACTTTCAAGTGATCTAAAATGCTAGATGTTTATCCTTTATGGCTTAGGAACATTTATAAATCATAAGACGTCCATTGATCTTGCTCAGATGGTTTTTAACAGCTATCAGGATTATTAACAGATCAGTGCAAGCTTGACATCACCAACCAATAATTCTTGCAACTGTATATTTATAAGATCCCCAATGCTAATTTCTTAATGTCAGAATTACCTTCAATACAGTGATTCAAAGGCAGATGATCTGACAGAGGAAGCTACATTCTAAAAACTGCTATTAGAGATAATGTGTGGAGTCTTGACCTGATTCAATTAGAGCTTTGCCCTTATGTTACCCAAGGGCATATTATCCAGCATTTATAAAGACATTGGCTTGGATAAATGAAAGAGAAAAAAGCACTATTGTTTACTCAGCGGGAGATGGGCTGTGGAAATAGTTAGATTACACTCTCATACAGACACACAGTTTTATAAACACACACACATGCACACACACACAGACACAGAGGCACAACATACGCACAAAGGCACTCACATGCATAAAATCCTTACAAAAATCTCCTCAAAGTCCTTCCCATTACCATAATTACATATTTTAAATATGAGAAATGACGTTGGGTGATCTTGAATTTCTTTCTTTCTTTATTTTTTTTTGCGCGCGCGTGTGTGTGCGCAACAGCCGGGCCCATTTTCAGTGGTTTATATACATGTAATTAGCAGTTTAATTTCCTCTGAGGCTAAATTAGCCCTATGATTTTATTTAATAACAAGGAAAATTTACTACCAGGGCTGAGGTTACGGTGACAGCCTTAGCTCTGCACTGCCCTCTGCTGTCTTCCAAACACTCACTCTGGTCAGTTCAACCTCAAAAACCACATCTGCGAAGTACAGTCTGAAGGCATGGAGATTGTCTGACAAAAAGGGTGAGGGAACATTATCTAGCTTTAAACCACATTTAACGAGGATTCCTACCTGCCCTTTTTTCATCCTCCGGACACCAAAAATGAAAGAAATACATTTCTATGCTGGGTTGTTTGGTTTTTTTTTTTCAGCAAGCTCCTAGATTATACTTGTTACCATATTAGCCTTGTAACAAACCCTTTCACACAGTTTAGTTCAATTATAGATTACACTGTGTGCCTGCACATAGACCATGAAGCTGTAGAAAATAAAGTCACACAAGCAACATCCATCATGCCTGAAACAATATGATTACTCACGGTGTGTCTCATTCTTTCCAAATCTAATTCAAGCATTATATCACATTTTACTTAAAAATATCTTTTAATAGCAGGAAACAAACCCATCTGTTGCAATGGAGGAACAGCTTCTCTTAGGACACACCGTACTGGCCACCAGTTCTTGTTAAAGAAATTAATTTGTCAGCTAAAGGACTGCCCGCTCCTCTCACCTAAAATGTTCACTCTTCTAGGTGTCTTACACATCCCCTTCTAGAAGGACCTTTTACATCTAATGACATTTATGTAATGCCTTTCATCTAAGCAGTCCAAAATGTGGGGCAGACCTTATAAACAAGTAATGCATAAATTATAATAATAATGGCTAACAGCAATGGCAAAACTCAAAATTATTAAAAAAACCATTATGTATCCCCACATAATGCATCGATTATTGTATTCTAAGAGATTACTCTCTTTGTTGCTGAAATGCAGCTGTTTCTAGTGTGGAAGATGACACACAGAGAACAGCTATACAAAAAAACTGTACAAGGAAGAAAAAAAAAAAAAAGACAAATAATCTTATCCACTATAATTGTAGATAGAATTTTAGAAGAAGCGGAAGGTAACGAACCTACTGGAATTTATCCAGAAAAAAATAGCCGTTTGTTTCTGATGTACTTAAGAAACTACAGCTGGCATCACATTGGCTAACAAGCACAGAAGCCTGGCAGGAAATGAGATCAATTAATTTGTAGAACTGTATTCTGACTAGCTAAAGATTCAGGACCAGAGTGCATCTTTCGATGCGTGCAGAGAGGGACCCTATGGAAACAGAGATAGCTCCTGGTAAAAAATATAGCCAGCTCAAGGACATCTAGCATACGTGTTCCTGCATGGTTTTCATTGGGCTGAAGCCATGTGTAGGAAATGACAGGCTCCATGAGAAATTGAGAACTGTGACTCAGTTCTCAATTTCTTTTCAGCTTTGACCAGCTTCAGGCAGGTATCTGGGAAAAGGCAGACACGGAAGCTATTTCCTCCATATGGAGAACTGAGAAAAAAATGCACAAAGACATTACAGAAAAAAAAATTCTTCATGAAGATGGCCCTCATCTTATGACAATAAAGTAAATACAAATGTGCCCAGTAGCACAAACACAAATTCTTCTCTCTTGATAGAAGACTATTCCAGAAAGCATACCTCCCAAGCTTTATTTCATTTCTTGGTTGTTGTGCGAAAATAGGATCTGGTCTTCATCAAGGCCAACTATAAATCAAATAACTCTACATCTCTTTCAAAGTTGTGAATCAAAGAAGGTGACTTCTTCAAAAACTTGAAACAGCTGATCCAGAAAATTCATCAACATGATGTCTCAATAATTTTTTTGTTTCAAGTGCTGTTACTCAATTCTGACTCTTGGTGTTGTTCTTACGGTCTCTACTGTTTTAGTCTGAGAGGAGGCGGTAGACAGAGTCATGCATTATGAAGACCATCGTCCTCTAGACCTTTTTCATCAATAAATGAGCTACAGAAACATTTTTTAAGGTAGGAAATAAATTCTAGCTGCTATTTTCCTCACCTAGCACAAAGAAATCAAATGCAGTGCACTGTTACGCAGCTCCATTATTTTATCTTCTTTTGTAGGAAATTGACCCTTTGAACCAGAATTCTGGTTCACTTAGATTTGAAAACAATATAGGAGTTGAACATCACAAGTCACAAGGATCTCAGTCGTCCTTGCATGATTAATGAAACACCACAGAGTAATAGGGAGCAGCCAGTAGGTTTCTACCCACTTACATCCTAAATATGTTGGCAAAGTGTATAGGGAAATGATGCATGCCGACAGACAATGCGCTGCTTCTGGAAGCTCTGATTCAGTATTGTGAAAGCCAAGAAGTGGTAACAGGCAATTTGGCAAGATCATCAAGCCGGGCTGGCTGGCATGTGGCAGGATCATTGAAGGAAGAACATGGAAAATAAATCACAGAATCATAGAATCATTTGTGTTAGAAGGGACCTTAAAGGTGACCCACTTCCAACTGTTATACTGCCTTGAGATCAGAATCAGATGAGGAATCCATTATTATAAAATGTGGGACACACTGTTTTGTAAGACACTATGTACAGAGAGGAAAGGAGGTTAAGGCAAGAAATACAAAAATTTTCTCAGAGGTTGTGCCCTCATGGCTAGTATTACATCTCTGAGAAAACACAGCCAAGAAGGGACTGTTAGATCATCATCTCATCTCATCTCATCTCATCTCATCTCATCTCATCTCATCTCATCTCATCTCATCTCATCTCATCTCA